>JAABKJ010003039.1:0-26683 GCA_011634705.1 Andricus grossulariae
TTGCGTAGTATGACTGTGTTGTGTATATATGCGTGTCAGGATTGGTCCTAATGTCCACACTTAAGTGCATTAGTAGTTTTTACCTCTCTCACTGTGGTATACTTTTTCCTCCATTCGATTCTTTCTAACGATGAGTCATAATTTTTCGCATAGTGGATTTCAGAATCTCCTATTGTTCCTACGAAAGTTTGAAAAGATTGTTTTAGTCTTTCGAATTCATAACGTTTATGTCGTCTTCAAACTGCTCGTTCACTTTGCTATACTGAATAATAAATATTCACACTTTTTATGCTAAATAGTGCAACACTTTTTTCACTTAATGTAAAAAAATATGAAATTCGCCAGTTGAAAACCACTATATCAATTTTTGAGATGCATCACTTTTTTCCGTGTTTTGATATTGTAGAATACTAAAGTTTCATATATTTTTATCACTTATTCAAATGGAAAGTCTCTCAGTGTGTAATTCATTGGGAAATGGAGAAAAAATATGAAATTTCATAACGACAAGTTTTTTGTAACAAATATAATTAATCCAGCTTACACTATTGGTAAATTTAATTAGTCATAGCTCTCCACGCATATATGTTACAGGCAAAGTATATAATCCAGGCATTATATATAACCCCTAGAAATTATACATAACGCCCGGCAGGAGGTGGGTAAAGTATAATAATCTTGATTTTGAATATAATGATGAAGCAAAAGATGGGCATAATAAATTAGAGAGCAATTATACAATGCAACACACATTTCCTCGCTATTTATTACAAGATGGCATACTGTAATGACATTTTGACACTGAACTCTGTTTTTTACCCGTAAACTTGTATTGGCTTGACACTTTGTTTGGCACGAACTTTAAAAAAAAAGCTTATATATAAAGATTCGTCTGCAGGTGATTTTTGAAAAGTAGCTCGGTTTTCAAGAAAACTGAAAAAGAAGTACTTTTTATTGAAATTTTGTGGATCACAGATAAAATATTCTCAAGGAATGTGCAGGGAATAATTTTTACCTGATAACTTTTAATTTTAACGCCCCTAACCCCTTGTATTATGCCCGAAAATGTCCCACAAAATGCAAGATATCACTTTTATGTAAAAATTGTTGATTACTACAAAGAATAATATTTCTAACTCAATATATTTGGCAATGAAAAGGAGGAGCAAGTGATATTAATTTCTGAAATAGTTCCTGTCTTTCACAAACAATATCACTCTGAACATACATTATCTGTGACACTAATTTAATAAAAAATAACTTTTCTCGATTCACAGGATAAAAAAATTATTTAAATAAATGAAAATAGTGCATGTTTGTATGTATGTATGTATGTATGTATAGCTGGATGACTGTGAGCACGATAACATTTGAAAAAATTATTGTATTAGATTGACCTTTGGTATACTCTTTCAGTTCCAGAAACTGAAGGTGAAGTTTGTTAGCCAACTGTTTCGGATAAAAATTGTAAAAAGTTAGATGATTTTCAAACTTTTTCAGACCACTTTTTTCGAGATTTAAAAATTCTCTGTACGGCTATTTTTAGTACTTAGAAAGTCTGGAAACTTACCCTTATGACTTTTTTCGATAAAAATAAAATTATCAGAGTTATAGCATATTCAAAATTCAAAAACAAACAACAAAAATGCAAATTTTAAGCGAAACAACGCACGATATGAAAAAAGTCAAGAAAAGAAAAACGCTGCTTTTTGGAAGCCCTACAATGTTATCGTAACAAATTTTTTAATTTTTCTTGAAGAATAGAAAATTCAATTTTTTTGACCAACTGTTCCGGTTTTAACCACAAAAATAAATGAAAAATTCCATTTTGTGGTCGAACTATGCATGGCACGAAAAAATTTACAATAAAAAAATGCTGAACCTGAAAAAGATCTACAAATTTGATATTAATTACTTTTAGATAGAACGGGTAGGTTTTGTTTTATTCGTAAAAACCAACATTAAGAATAAAAATAAATTTTTTGACAAATGACACAATATACCAAAAAAGAAATGAATAGGCAAAGGCTGTTCATTCAAAATAATAAAATAAAAATGTTTGCTTACCATTCTTTGATGGGACGCGTAGTTTTTGTTTTAATCGTAAAAAATACTATCAAAAATAAAAAATAACATTTTTTGGAAAAACGACACAAGGCTCAATAAAAATTAATAAACATTAACACATTTCATATGATAGAGTTGAAGTCAATGTAGAAAAGTTCGAACTTTAAAGAAAATCGAGTGCGAAGTACGAGATACGTGCGTTGATAATGTGTTCGTTGTAACGGAAGGAGCTTTAACAAAAGAGAATTCACAATCACCAAATAACAGTTGTCGATGTCTTCGCTTTTAATTTTAAAAGGTACGTGTGTAAAGGTGGATGAAGTACAAAGACCAAGCACGCAGCGCGAGGTAAATACATTATTGATCGCGAAGCGAGAGATAAATATGTTATCGAGCGCGATATTGCGAGCGAAATGAGCTGCGCGCAACGAGAATGTGAAAATTTATTTTTTAAACTTGAACCTTGAAGAAAAAAATGCGAGTTTTATAGAAGACAGTTCGATTGTCAACCAAGAAGTTTTTGAACAAAAAATATGACTTTTTATGCATGTAGTTTAGTATTTAACAAAATCATTATTTTTGAGCGAAATAGTTGAATTTTCAACAAAGTAATTACATATTCAACAACATAGTTAGACATTTCAGCGAAGTAGTTTTATTTCTGATCAAAAAAGATTATTTCAGGACGAAAAATATGATATTTCATATTTCAACCAAGAAAATATTTCTCTCATAAATAAAAAACAGTCTGTTCTAACAAAAAAGCTGAATTCTTAACAAAAAATATAATAGTTGGATTTTCAGTTGCAAAAATTGATGTCCAACACGATGAAAAACGAATTTCCCAGCAAAAAGATGAATCATCCACTACACTAAAAAAAATGTCTGGTTGATTTACCCAGACATTTTTTTGAGTGTGACAAAATGAATTTTCAACGAAATAGTTTAACTTTCAAGCAAGCAGTTGAATTTTCAATCAAGAAGATTAATTGTCTGCCAATAAAAATGAACTTACAACAATGTAATCAAATCATCTGATGAAAGTGCCTAATATGACATATTGGGCAAAGCCAGGTTTTCACCCCGTCTTGGATTCATTATTTTTAAAGCTTCCACTTAGAAATCATATAATTTTCAACGTTTAAAAAAAAATTAAGCTTTGAAGGCTTACAATATTTAAAATTCTTCAATCTTGACGAGTGAAAATAACAGTAAATATTTTTTTTGTACAAAAATCTCATTGTTTCAATAATGAAATCTGTCCAATCACTTTGAATGTAATTTAATAGTAAATGATATGATACCTCTTAATAATTTTTACTGTCTTGACAATTTCTGTAATTCCAGTTTAAAATTAAAATTTTGAATGCGAAATACTGAAAAAGTGTAATTTTTTAAACCCTGAAACAAAAGTTGTTAGTTTCAAAAGTTTAAATTCGGAAACATCTGTTTCGAAGTTTCTTAACTTTTAAATGCCTAATGAGGAAAGTTACTAATTATTTATTGTTTAGTTTGTTGTGCTAGGTCTTTCAACCAGATGAAACTGATTTCAAATGCGCAGTTGTCAATGCTTTTTCAGAAATATTGCATTTTTTTGGGCTTTCAATTTGAACTTACTCATTTTTGAAGGTTGCCAGTTTTTGAATTTCACTGTGAAAAAACAAGAATTCGGTAGGATTTGTGCGAAGAAAATCTTGGATATTTTATAAAACCATATGATATCTCCTGAAATCCTGGAAAATTGATTGAAATACCTTGCGAGATTTCACAATCCCTTAAAATCGTTGAAATCTTTGAAATCTTATTAAATCCGTTAAAATCCTTTAAAAATGTCCTGATGTCTTTTTATATACTGAAACCTTATAATTCCTATAAAATCCTTCTGAATTTTCTGAATTCTAGGAAACTCTTTAAAACCACATACTTTGAAATCTTTTAAAATAACTTGACTCTTTCACAAAAATTGGGTAGATTGGCTTTTAGGGCTGGTCTACAACACTTTTATCAGGTTGGTTGGTGAGTCCCAGTCCGCTTCTGAACGCTATTTTTCACAAATAAATTATAATATGTCCATTTTTTTAACCCTGACAGATTTAAAGAAAAGAAAATCGGCAAACAAATATTTTTCATCTCACCACAATTCTTTTTTCTTCTGATTTTCATGTTTTTCATGTTGAAAAGAAAAATAAAGCATCGATCACGTTTTCAAATAGGAAATATTTAAACTGAAGATCAATTTTTTCTACATATTTTAAATTATTGTTCAGGAATTTTTATTTTAAATTAAAAGCTGTGTTAAAAAGTATTATAAAAGAATTACTTCAATCGAAAACTTTGCGTTTTATGAAGGCTTCTCTATAGCAGAATATGGTTTGTTGTTACTAATGATATTAAAGCGTATTTGAAATGTACTTTTCTTCATTTTTTCATAATTTTTAGTTGGTTTTTAACGGTTTCATTCTTCAAAGAAAAAAGTATTGAGCCCTTTGTGAAATAGGTGACATTTAATTATTTGTTTGCATATTTTAAATTGTTATTTTAAAAAAAGAATCTACGTTGAAAACTGAATAAGGAAGTATTATAAAAGAGTTGGTTAGATTGAAAATTGTGCGTTTTATGAAGGTTTTTGCAGAGCAGAAAATTATTTTCGTGTTATTAAGGTTATTATAGCATTTTTTCACTTGACTTTTTTAATTGCTTATTACCTTTGCATAGTTCATAAAACTTATGAATATTCAAAGAAAAAAAGGTATCCAGTCATTTTGAAATAATGTGTTCTTTAAAGAAACATTGAGTTTAACCATTTTTAGTTTGAAGACGGTTGAGGCTCACCATACGACTTGGTACTTTTTTTTTCGTTGAGAAATCGTGTTTTGAATCCTCATAAACTGTTGCTTCGAATTCAGATTTCTTGACTAAGATAATATGAAGCCCTTGCCTACTAAATTTTCAGGCTGTCGCTTAGTTTTGAGAGGTCTGTCTCTGAGATTCTGTCAAAACGTTACATACTTTTCAGTCGATGATTGATCATTTTCTTCAATACTTAAGGTTGTGAATTCTGATTGACTTTCGCTTATATTAATTTTACTCCTATCCTTCCCTTTACTGTAAAAACTAGAGATATCTTTTTTACGTATCATTTTTAGCGTGTCCTGATTTTGAATAGGATAACTTCATGCTATTATTTTCAATGCAAAATAAATGAATCTGTGTTCCCACCCACGGCCTCATTTTAGTACCACTCGGAACTGTTTCTTCTGAGTCCTATTCTGATATCTAAATTTATCCCTGAAATAATACTTTGCTTTTACAGTGCTGGTAAGCCCCGGTCATGCTACCGAACAGCACAGTCATTAGTGAATAAACTTCCGAGTTACACGTAATCATCAACTTGCAATCTTTACTCTTAGGCAATGTGGCCTCCTCATCCTTTCTTTCAAACAAAAGAATTTTTGTACATTTTTGAATTGTGGACTCTCTCAAACTCTTGAAGAATTCCAAATAAAAAGGTTTAATTTTCAGTGCTTCAATTTATATACCTCAGAGTTTCATTTTCAGATTGATTTCTAATTTTTTTGGGGTTTACGGTAAAATATAAGCAAAAAGGCTTAAACTTTTTTGTATTGATTTTTTATATTTTTGAAATAAAAAATTTTCATTTTCTTTTTACAGTTCGTCATGCTGCGACGCGACCACCTGATAGACATTTCGTGTATCGTCGAAAAAAAGTTCTTGTGTGGAATGATCAGGATGGATTACCTGAGCATATGTGGTTAGCTCAAGGCAATGTAGACATGGCGCAAGTCGATACCGACATTTTTAAAGTTATCAAATACTTGGATCATGTGGAAGGCGAAGGATATTTTGTTGTACGCACGATTGTTGTTAATCGCAGGGAGGTTGTTGTAGCAATTGATAATGAATACGATTATAACCATAAAGGATGTAAGTATTTATGAGGCTAAAAAGAGGGACACATTTTGGCTCAATTTAAGTAGGGCCGTAATATGTATTTTTAGAAAATTTCTAGGTTGACATATCAAATCGAGGAATTAAATATTTTCTTATCGGATATACAATTTATATCTTCGAAAAAATCTCTTGAAATGCTTTCGAATCTATTACAATGCAGCTTAAAAGTTCTTAAATTCGCTGAAATCCTTTCAGAAAACCCCGCAATATGTTGTCGGAATTCTCTAAAAATTCCTAAAAAACACTTCAATTTAATTTTTACTAGCGAATGCTGGTTGAAGGCATGAATCGTAGCTCACAAATTTGGGTCCAAAAAATGCCCAAATTTGAATTCAGGGTAGATATATGACAGAAAATTTCAACAATCGTGAAAAATAATTAATAATAATAAAAAAATCCTCCACCGCAATCGATAAGTAATAAATGTATAAAAACAAAAAAATGTATCATCTGGCAGCATCGATATTAAAAATAAAGAAATATTGAAGCCATATTTAAAAAAATATATATCAGAATGCAGATATACGTGTTTTGCACAAATTATCATAATATTGATAGTAAAAACTGTAGAATGAGATATTTGTACAACTCTTAAATGCAGCCCCTTACTGAAATTAGAAAGGCCACATAATATAGCATCAGATAAAATTTCAAATAGAATTAAACATTACAAGAATTTCATAACAATAACTTCAAAAGACATATCTCAATACACCCTTAATGACAATATATTTTTACGAATACTAAAAGAACAACTTACTGAAATTAGTAAGGCTATCTGATATAACTCTTGTTAAAAGCTTCAGAAAAATTAAAAACATAAAAACAATTCATGAAAATGCCTTTAGAGAACACATTTTATTGTATTCTAAAAAAAGATATGTTTAAAAACCCTAAAAGTAATCCCTTATCAAATCAAACAAGGATATCTGATTTAATTCAAGTTGATACTTCAAATAAAATTAAAAAATTCAAAACCATTCATCACAATGCCTCCAGAAGTAATTCAAGTAATTCAAGTAACGGGTGAATTTAGAGATCGTTGAAATATACTGCCGTAAACGGTGCATTCAGGACATTGTTTTGAACGAATTTTGATGAATTCTTTTTAGTTTTTAATTTTGTTTGAAGTTTCCACTAGAATTATATCAGATAGAGTTCATGATTTCAGTAAATGGTTGTTTGACGATGTTATTGGAGTACATTATTATTAGAGCTTCCTGAGGCAAGCCCATCAAAGGCATCCTGATAAAGTATCCTCAATTTTTAATTTTAGTTGAACTTTCAACTAATGTTATAGCAAGTAGCCTCACTTATTTGAGTAAGGGTTTGTTGAAATAACTACTGTTATATCATGAAACCTTCCTAATTGAAGTGAGGGGTTGCGTTTGGAATTCGTTCATATATATTGTCATTCAGGGTGTATTGTGGAATGTCTTCTGAAGGCATTGGGATTAATTATTTTGAACATTATTTTTGCAAGCTTCCACTTGAATGATATCAGATAGCCTCATTGATAAAGAGGTTGTTTTTGAGAGCCGTTTGAATATATTTTCGTATTTCTAGTTACAAGGGTGACTGTGTTGGTTATTATGTTAGTTATTATGTGTTTGAAATTTCTTTAATAATATTCCTATTTTCGATTCCGCGTTATGATAATTTGTGCAAAAGATATATCTGTACATTCTCATACTGTTTGAATATGGTGCCAATATTTACATTTTGTTAATATGAATGCTACATTAGTGTCATATTTTTGTAAATAGTAGTAAAACACTTGCATTGTTGAAAAAATGTTAATATTGCCATTAATCCGAGGCCTGAAATGGTAATATTTAAGTTTGAGATTCAAAATTTCTGCATTTCTTTAGATAACTTGTTTGTGTATTTGCGCTCCCGTGCAGCATATGGCTCTGAATCTGGGCATTAAATAACTAAAAAAAGGCAAGGCTAGGCTAAGTATTATTAACCAACTATTGGCTGCCCTGATAGTGCCAAACTTTAAGCCCAGTTTTTAACTTTAGAAATTCAAAAAAATTGAAACCTAATTTTAAATTAGTATATGTGGGGGAAAGCGGTACACCTTTTATTCTGAATTTCTGAAGGCAATATTTGCTTCTCCTAGGTACAAAGTATGGAAGCTTGCAACTAAAAAAACCTAGCAAGAAGAAGAACCTGGAAGAATAAATATCGCGTAATCTTTCGAAACTTAAGAAAATTGCTTAAAGCCGCATATTAACCAAAATGCATATTTTAAATTATCTCAAGATTTTTTTAGTTCTAAGAAATCCCTTGATTCTTGAGAAAATCTTTGCAATTTAAAGAAATATTATAAGATGTTTAGAGTTTTTCTGTATTCATTACAATACGTTAAACTTCACTTTAAATCACTGCAAAAAAATTCCTTAAAACTTTTTAAATTCCCTGAAATACCTTGTGATTGTTCGAAAATACCTTAAAGCCTTGAATATCCTATGCAATCTTCCAAACCTCTTATGAAGTTTGGGAAATTTGTTGCAAAAGCATAAATTTTGTTTTAATCTCTGAAAAGCCATTTAAATCTTTGAAACATTATTATATTTCTTAATTAATTATTGTTAAGTCCCTTAGATTAATAATTGCTCGTGTCAAGTAATGTCAAATTTGTGAAATTGTATATACAGCAGTTGGTGCGCTACGTGTACCCACATATCAACATTGATTTGTTTAGTGTTCGATTTTGAGATTCATTTTAAGCCTTTTTTAATTGCGAATCTTTTCTTTTTATGTTTACAAAGCTCAAGTCCCTATACCACCACCACACACCTTCGACGTACTAGGAACAGAAGCTGGTATTTACTGGAATCCGAAGGAGCGCAGATACATCATACGATTGATAAAAAGTAATATAATTCCAAGTACTATGGAATGTAAGGATTACATGATTACACCTGCACATACGGTGGCTGATGACTTGGGCGTGACTTATTACTATTTAAGGTTTCTAAGGAGTGATCGTAAGCTACACATTACGGGAATTGAGCCTCTGTCTACAAAATAACCCTTATTTATGTGTAACTGAAGCACACAATAAAACATGAAAATGTATGAAAATGATGTAATATTTTTCGGATTTTTACCTATTCCTAAAGAAAAACATAAGTATCTGGGCGATTTTCAAATAGATTTTAATTTGTATGTCCCTCGATGTTTATTCGATGTTCCTATAACATTTTTGACCTACTAAGGGGATTACATCACATACCGTGCCCTACTTCATTAGTCCATACAGAAAAATTACAAAAAAATTACAGTTAGCCATACCTTTTTTGTAATTTAGTAATCAGTTTTTACCCTCCCTATAGGGTCCCTCCCTACAGATTCACATACTTGAAAAGTGACAGGACTGGTAAAAAATTTTCTATAATATTGGCTTTGGGCACTTTTTTAAAATATATGATGCAGTTCAAATTGGAATACCAACATGCCAGAGATTATAAATACTGACTGAAAGAATCATGCTAATTTGTCTGTCCCTCGGGTTGTTAACAACTCCGTAGTCTCTATAATTATAACGAATTTGAGGTGATAATTCTTATTATAATCGATTATAATTATAAAAAATAACTAACTTTTATCAAATTTAGAAAACTCATGACGTTTACAGAGTCTCAAAATTGATTAAATCCTCCAAGTCGTCTGAGAGCATGGGAGAAACTATCGGTTAACCTGAATAACAACTCCGAATCCTCCCAAAGAAAAGAGGCACAAACGCAAAATAATTTTTTTTTTAATATCCCCATTAAATTCGAAGGGCTGATGGGGCAAAATACTTTCTCAAAGTTGGAATTATTTCTTTGAAAAATGGTGTGTTTTATATCACTTACAAATTGCAAATAACAACTCCGAAGCTAACGACTAAAGCCTTTTAAAGAGTCCGAAGCCTTTTTTTGCACTCGCTTGTAAAAGGTTCAATGTCGCATTGAAGAGAAAGAAAAAAATGTTTAAAAAGTAACTTTTTTTTAAGTTCTTCTTAAACTTCTTGATAAAATATTATTCATAGATATTTTTTTACGAAGAACTCTTCTTATACCAATTCACGTCAAGGAGAAAAGTTTAAATTGTAAAAATCAAATTTGTGAATAATTATTCAAACAAATTTTCAATAAATTAAAAAAATCCCACAAGTTTCAAAAAAAATTCTTTGACAAATTTAAAAAAAAAAATCTAACAAATTTTTGAAAAAAATGTGCAAAAAAATTTCAAACCAAATTTTCAAATAATTTTCAGTAAAGAAACACAAATTATTAAGAAATAAGAATGAATACAAACAAAAATTATCGAAAAATTTTGAAAAAGATAAATCTTTAAAGTTTTAAAACAAAATTTTTCGAAAAGTTTTCAAATGAATTTTCCAAACACTTGAACGTTTTCGGACATTGAATTTTCGGTACTGGAATAATTCAAGTTTCTACCGCTAGATTGAACTACTGTTGCAGATCAGATGTGAAACATAAATGGCATTGCTTTATTTTGACAGTTTTGTTTTAAAAATAGATTCGGTTATAAAAGAAATAGTTTCTTCGCTGATTTGTGATATCAAAATCAATAATTAACCCAATTTACTATTAATTTAAATATGTTATTAACGCTGAAGTGGTGAAGTAAATTTTTAGCAATTTGATAAAACGCGACAAGTAAGGAAAGAGAAGCTTCAAAAATATTTATTCTGAATAATGGATATAATGATTGTTTCTCTTTTGTTTAGTATTACAACTTTTTTATTGAACTGTTTTTTTCCCGCTTTTTCAAAAGCTCATAATGATGCAAAAGACTTAAGCGAGGAAAATAGCAAATATTAAAAACTTTCTCCTTCTTTATAACGTTTATATGTAAAGAAAACATTGACTGTTTGGTGCAAACTGAGAGATTTAATAGCAAGAGCATAATTTTAATTTAATTTTATATTCAATATAATATCAAATATTTATTATGATTACACAATACAAACTTTAGGTTTTCAGTTTTGGTAGTATTTTAGCTGCATCAAAAGAGCCTTGACATGGGTTCGGGGTTATGTTTTCTTGTTGTCTTTTTGATTTATTCCTTTCTCTTTTTCTTTAATCAAGGTATATTCAACTATGATAAGAGTGAAAAAGGACAAACCAAGTTCGACACCTGATGAAATTTTGCAAATGAAAAAAGCCTTAAGAGGAGAACAGCAAAGAAAGCGAAGGGAGAAATTAAAATCAAATAAAGACGAGTGAGAAAAAGCAGAGGCGAAAGAAAGAGAAAGATGGCGTGTAAGGAGAGAGCATAATAAAGTGAAACAAATTGGAGATAAATCAGAAGTAGAGCAGCAAACTCAGAGGAAAAAGTGGAGAGAATCTAATCATTTGTATCAGTCTCAAAAAAAGCAACAACAATACTCTTCTCAGAAAATTAGCGGTTTAAAAATTGGGAGGAAAAATACAGACAAATGTAGGAAACTCATTATTCGATTAAAAAATCGACTATCAATGCAAGCAATGTTAATTGATCGACGGAATAAAAGGTTTCAAGGGATGCGTATGCGATACTCCAAAGTTAATAGATCGTCTCCAGAAAAAAGAGTGGACGAGCTGTTAAATGAAATTACAGCTTTGCATAAACCTGAAAAGTGGACATTCTGAAATCTTTTAGAAAGTTCTAATACAATTTCAAACATTATAAATTAGAGAAAGTTTCCAATACAGTTTTAAAATATTATAAAAATCAAAATATATAGATAAGAACAGTCAGAACCGAACATGCTGGCCACCTTGAACAATTTTATTCAACATGCAATATTCTTCACGCACACATCTATATAGTAAGGACGAAACATATTGTATAAACACATATAAATATAACAGTGGTAAATTTTTTATTCGTATAGCCTAGAAGTATCATTGAAACCATAATAAAGTTCACATGCTCTCACTACCCTAAGTTCCAGTGGTTAGTTCAGTTTTTGATTCGGTTGGAACTGGGAATAATTTTTTCACACACCGTTTGTACTGTCCGGTGGGAGTTTTCACCGTAACCTCTTTCATAACTCCATTGAGTCCTGGATGAGTGGCGACAATACGCCCGAGAACCCACTGCATTGGAGGAAGATTTTCTTCCTTTGCCAAAACCAGAGATCCTTCCTTAATATTTGTGGAGCCTGACTGCCACTTATTTCGAATGTTCAACTCATTCAAATATTCCTTGCTTCAGCGATTCCAGAAATGCTGTCGCATTTGCTGAGTGTGCTACCACGATGACAATTGGCCCGGTTTGATGCTGCGAAGATACTCCTGTGGTAGGCTAGTTAACGGAACACCAATAAGAATATGACCTGGAGTCAAGAGTTTAAGGTCGTTTGGATCGGTTGACGGATTTCACGGCTGCTTCCCACAATCCACCGAAATGAGGAGACCTGGGGGGAATGAATTTCCATGCTACATTTTTACTTTCTAGAAAGTGTTTTATCTTCGTTTGATGATCATTCGAATTTAACAAATCAACGAGTTCTTTAAGCTGTCTGCTAGCGCCCAAAACATTTGTGGCGTTATCCGAAAATATAGTACTAGCTACGCCGCGGCGAGCGAACAGTCTTTTTAAGCTGCCTAGAAAGGACTCGGTTGTGAGATCGCTCACCAATTCAAGATGAACAGCCTTGGTCGCGAAACATATAAAAATAGCTACGTATGATTTTAGCCTTTTTGTGTTCCAATAGCGCTTTTCCTTGTCGAAAAAGGGGCCACAGTAGTCTATTCCGATATTTAAAAATGGCCGCAAGTACACGAGTCGATTAACTAGTAAATTTTCCATTATGCAATGACATCCACTCGGTTTTGCTCGAGAACACGCGACGCATTGACGAATGACCTTACGCGTGACATTTCTTTCGTCAAGTATCCAATATTTTTCGCGAACTGCGTAAAGCGTAGCTTGTGTTCCAGCATGTTTTAACGCAAGATGCTGTTCACGAATTATCAACTCGGTCACGTGATTATTGCGCGGAAGTAGAGTCGAATGTTTTTGATCGTAATCAAGATCAGAAGAAACAAGTCTTCCACCCACCTTGAGAATTCCTTGGTCAAGGAAGGGATTGAGTGCTAGAATCTTGCTCTTCTTATCAAGAGATTGTTTTTGCCATGATGCTTTAATATAATCTGGTCATGCATTCGCTTAGACAGTTTTCAGCATTTGATATAATGCTGCTTGAATTTCTACGTGGGAAAGCTGACCTGCGACCTTTTCCGTATTTGTAGGCTTAGTATTGTGACAGAATCGTCGATAATACGCGAGCACGTGGGTCATAGTACGCATCGAGGAAAATTGAGTAATGAAATTGACGTCATAAGGCGCGGTCGTCATAGCGACGTGACTTTCAGGGACCTTACGAAGTCCAGGCAGTTGGCACGGCTGTAGCATGTTCTGGGGCCAAGAATCTTAACCCTGAGTGAGACAGCTAGGACCTAGTGCTATATGAGGCCATCCTGGAATTCTCTTGGCATTCTACCTCTTGATGACAAATCTGCGTGATTTTCTTTCGTAGCTACGTGCTCCCATTCGAAAGGGCGTGCAGTTTCCTGAATTTCCGCGACGCGGTTAGCCTCGAAAGTCATTAGCATATGCGGAGATTTTTTAATCCATTGTAACACGATCATGGAGTCGGACCAAAAAACTACTTTACTGATGGACAGGTGCCGTAGTGCTTGAGAGGTGGCAGAGAATAGGCGAGCTAGTAGCAGGGCTGCGCACAGTTCCAGTCTAGGAAGCGAGACCGTATGTATGGGTGCAACGCGTGACTTCGAACAAACTAGCGAGGAATGGTGATGGCCGTACCCGTAGGTTGAACGCAGGTAAATACAAGCGCCATATGCCATCTCACTGGCATCGCAGAATCCATGCAATTGGATCTCTGAGCTGTCAGAAGCCATCGTACACCTCTTGAAACTCAGATTATTTATGACAGAGAGCTTGTAGCTAAATTATATTGAAATGCGATATTTATTTTATCTAAACTCATATGATAAGATATCATGTGCGTTACTTTTAAATTCGTCGACGAATCACGTCAGAAAAGAATAATTTAAATTTCGCTCGAATTCGGCTGTACAAAATTTCGGCCTCTCGCTCATATAAAATATCCGAAGAGATCCGCAATAAACTTAATGCACATGAATGCGCAGAGGTATTTACAGTAGTGGCTATCGGATAAAAGAGCTAGCAGCTTACTTTTTCTGTATAAATTCGGTGGATACTATTTCGTTATCCTGGCGAACGCAGCGATGATGGATATGCCGTCGTAGACGTTGATACCGTTATCAGTGATAACAATTGCAGGACAATGGACAATACTGCTCTCGCTGTATGCGACCAGGAAAATGCATTCGCTTCTTAAAATCAGATATGCCTAATGGACAATGGATCCCCAATCGGGATTTAAAAAGAGAGAACTTGCGGAAAATCAGAACCACGGTTCTCTTTAATAGTGCACTTCACCGTTTATAATAATCCACGTAAATTTTGCACAGCGTTTTACCTCCTTATCCCCTTTTGTCGTAGCGCACCACAATCAATTCAAATTTAAGCCTTCACGACGAACGGGCAGGACGGATGTAGTTACAATTATATAATCGCCAGACGCTACACGGAAGGTGGTTTTCACGTTAAGAGAGGGGAGATGTTTTTCTACACGTTTCCTTCTATCGCGTTTCCAGATCATCAAGTGTACTGATAGAGACTGCTGTGGAGACAGGAGGAGCAACATAAAGGATATTCTTCCCATGAGCAATTGTTTTCTTCCACCACCCTTCCCGTTGCGCAGAACAAATAAGGGTCTGCTTATGATTCCGACGCCAGAAGAAACTGAGGAAAAGAATAGCTTCCCCGACCTTTCCCTCAGGCAATCTATTGGATTAAAACTAGTAGCGAAAACGGGTTTACCTGTGCCCTATGATTTTTACTGCCCCTCAGTACAGGATCAGATTGGAGGTGAGTCATGTGTATCTTATAAGTAATCATTTTCACTCTCCAAAGAAATATTTTTTATGCTTCAGGTGTTTCATACGTTTACAGTAATTTGACGGTTTTCTTTTATTCTCAGGAAGGACCTGTGATTCGTGTGGCGCTTATTTTGCCTCAAAAAAGCAGAAAAGCGTGCACAGAAATTACTGTGCAAGATGGACATGCTCGAACCAGTAATAGAGTGGGTGAATGGAGATGACATAGAAACTGCCTCATTCGTTACCCTACCTGATTTTGATGAGAGTGCTAGGGAAAATGTATTACCAGTCATCAGTGACGTACATGAGTGGCTAGTGTCACCATTTGTTGATTTAGATTGTTTTTAAGCAAAAAAAATTAAATAAACATCATAGTTGTTTGTTTTATTTTCTATTCACAAGAAATAGAAAAAACCAACGTAGCATCCTTGGGGGGGGGGGGTCGACGAGAATACCATGGTGGACTACATAGGGGGATGGGGGTCAAAAAGTAGCCAAAACTGGGCCTCGTGGTTTATGCAAGCACCCCTAGCATCTGAAAATAAAATTAGAATATCTAAAATCAGTAATAAATTTAGAAGTTTGAAGAAAAAAAATATTCTTTTTCTTTGAAAAATATACTTCAAAATTCGAACACTTGTAACTTCATGGACAGTTTTTTCGTAAATCGAGAATTTTCGACTTTTGTATGTTAGTTTTTGGGACTTTTATGTGATTCCATTAAAATAATGAAAAAATGTTCTGAAAATTTATCAACTATTTTCTACCAAACATCTAAAAGTCCGAAATATGTTTCAAACTCACTCGAATTTTTTTGTAAAATGTGCTAAAATCGGGTAAGATAAAAAAACATGTAGACAGCAAACAATGTAGATTTTGACGATTCAAAATGATTATTTGATTTTAACAGCATATTCATAATAATCTCCAAACATTAAAAACATTTTTTGAATTTGTCAACAAAATCTGAAAGTTTCTAAAGGCAATTTTTTCATTATACGGAATATTGTTTAAACTTTACGAAAGATTTGAATAATTTTGAAACATATTCAGAAGATTTATAAATTTAGGTAGTATTTTTTTTAAATTTTAGGAGAAATTAGAATAGTTTCTAAATATATTTAGAGGGTTTAGACATTTCAAAGATCCAAAAATAAATTCAAATTTTAAAATAATATAGAAAAATGTGAATGTCAAATTTTTTATCTTTTTAGGAATGAATTCTAAAAGAAAACTAAAATTATTATTAAAAACTTAAAAAATTATTTCATCATAAAATACATGATTATAGAAAATATTATTTGAATATATTTGATACTTTTTGGAAAAGCCGTGGATCTTCTTTGAAATTAGTACAATTCGATAAGAAAAATGCTTATTATTTTTTCGGATTTTAGCAGAAAAAATCTGTCATACGACTGTCATATTGCAGTCTTTAATTTTGAGTTTCTCAAAACAGAATGCGATTTTTCGTTTAAACATTTATTCTGATTTAGCATTTCCATATCTGTAAAGAAAGTTTCTATTTTTGGAAAAAAAAAATGTTATTTTCAATTGGTTTGAGGTTGTCAAATTCCACATCCATTTTTATTAACCTGGATACATTTTTTCCATCAAACCTTGTTCGCCTTGATTCAGCATCACATTATTCTAGAAGCGGAAGGAGTCTCTCCAAAAATTCCCGCCACCCTTCATTTATTATTAAATTTCCATTTTTCATATATCTACAAACTGAAAATTCCGAAAGACAGACAAATGGTACATTTTTTTAATAAATAATTAAGTTAGAAATACACTTAGTTTGTAAATATTTAAAACGAAAACAATGTCTCCAAAAAACTCTCAATAATAGTAATAATAATAATTGTTGTTTACTACCCAAGTGTCCTATCAAAGATTAAATATTAGTTTTTTGCAGTGTATTATTCGGAAAGAATAAAGTTTTTTTCTGAAAAGATATCCAAATATGACGTTTTTAACAAGCTCATATAACCAACTACAGACATCGCCAATAATTGCTACATACTTCTATCATTTTGACTCAATTTTAAACGTGAAATTTATCAGAATAAAAACCTATTAATGGCCATTTTGTTTTTCGCCTCCCCCATCGCCAACCTTAGGTTTCATCGTCATTTATAATAAGGTTACAAAATTGTGAACAAAATTAACCCTAGAACGGCACACCTCTTAAAGTGACTCTGATAACGCCAAACGTGGGTCTGTGAAACCCACACTCCTATATTTCAAAGTCGTAGGGTAAAAAATCTGATTTTAAGGAATATGAATAGAGAATTGAAAACCAAAAACATCAAGAAACATGAAGATGAAAGTTGAAAGTAATTTTCTGCATTAGTTTAGAATTTAAAAATCTTTCAACTGAGACTTTTTCTTTAAAAACTTCAGAAAATAGAGGTTATGAATTTTTACCGCCGAACGCCACACCTGCATCTAAGAGACCCCTGCACACATTCGTATCACTGCCGTTCGAAGTGTGCGCCTAAACTAATCCGCTAACTGAATATACGGAGTCAGGATATTTCAAACTTTTTTCTCGTGAATAGTTAAATTATTTTTATCAACTAATCCAGGAGATATAATAGTAAGAAAAATATCACTCGGTCCCTGAGACACATGTGTGGCGTTCTAGGGTTAAGGTTCTTAGGTCAGGAAATCTAAAAAACTTTATCCGAAATTGAAATTGTATTTGCTACTATAAAATGCTAAAAACTAAATTGTTTATATTATTAAATGTTACTTTTAAAATATGTTTAAACAATATATTCAAATTATAACTAAGTTTCGCGGTTACTGAGATCGTCATGATTACCAGTATATTTAGCATACATATATTTTAATTTACTTCATTGTGCTAAAGATAATTTTTAAAATAAAATAACTTTCATTTCTGTTTCAAAAAATGTTATATTTGTCTTTTTGTTTCAGTGGCTATGAGAAATTAGACTAGTTCCTTTATATTCCCTACGATTGTGAGTTTTATATTTTTTAACACTTTTATAACCTAATGTTTTAGAAATGAATTGGTTACATTTTGGGAAATTATTATACTTAATTCCTTGATTTAGTATCGAATCATTACCTGGATGAGCTCGAAGTTGACGATGGTTCTTTTTGGCCTTCTTACTCGTCGTGATTTCACTTCCATAATGTTCAAATTCTGCTACCTTATTTTTGGGATTCACGCGAAATGTCAAACTGAAACTGTAAATATTATCAAAATCATGTCCGATCTTGCTTGCATATTCAAATCTCAATGGGATGAGATTAAACAATCGAAAACAAAAAGTTACAGACAACAAAGATATCTCGAATCCGGGCAATATCAAGCAAGATCAGAGAGATTCTCGTATCGGCGTGCATCTCAAGTTTCTGTGGCTTTTTATATCTTTTCGCCTCAGGCCATAATTTAAAAATTCCCACCATTCTCTTCTCGGTCTGCCTTTGGGTACGTTATCATTTACTTTACCTAAATATGATTGCTTCGTCAGTCATTCTCCTCTTATTCTCTCTCCATGCCAGTGTTTCCTGTACACTACATAAAGCACAGTGGGTGCTAGTCCATAACTGTATATTGCTATTTTATGGCACAATTTCTTTCAACTCGGTTTTCTAACGTATCGACTTCTATTTCGCAGCTGTGCAGCTTCATGGCTTCCCCTCCCAACAATTCTTTGATATGTCTTTCAAAGCATCCTTTATCACTTCTTCATCATATACAATTTTACCCTTTTTATTTATAATGCCGAATACCTTCGTTCTACTACTTTCTTTCACAAAGACCTTAGCCCATTTTCAAAATAGTTTTTTACTTCCTTCAAAATCGATTTGCATTTACTTCTCATCTTCCGCTTTGATTTGACCATTACTTTCTTTAACTAGTGCATTAATTTTCTGTTTTGCATCCAGAATCATTTTTTTCTTCTTCTAATTCTCATGTGTTCGCTGAAGCCTTTAATATTTAGCTTTCTTAGATACGCTTGCTTCTTTTCGTTAACGGCTACATGGATTTCATCACTCCACCAAGCATAACTAGTCATTCTAACTACAACCGCAGTACCACACACTTGAGCCACGTGGTCCATGTCCCCTCTATATCTTTATTGCGAATTAGTGCCTCCCAAGTTGCCTATGTACGCAATCGTTTATCTTATTCTAACAATCTATTTGTACTTACGGTTTCCGTAAATGCTGTATCTTGATTCGCGTCTATGTTGCCTTTTCAGTTCTCTTTCTTCGCCATCCTTGACCTAAGGTCATTTTGCAGAACAAGATGTATTGATGCGTTCCACATTCTGACACCTTTATAACCCCTGTATAATTTACTAACTCTGCCAGTCTTTCATCCGCAACAACGCAGTCAATCATATTGTGACTTCGACATCTGCAACAAGTGTAAAAGTGGATAATTTTATGCCTAAGACAAGCATTCGTAAAGAACAAGCTTTTTCTAAGAATCAGGTAACCAATCTCTCCCCCTTACCATTCCTTTTTAGATCTTCGAAATTACCTAGTACCCGACTTGTCCCCTCTCTTGGGACTCTCACCCATCCATTTATATCATGTACTAGCATGATTTTTTCCCCATGATCGCAAGTACATATATTATCATTTGAAGTTTCCAAGCAGGCGTATTGTACCTCACGCAATTTACTATCAACTAGAGTGTAGCACGCAATAATAAATAATCTTCTGATTTGCATTTTCATTCTAGCCTACTGCAATCTGGATATAGAAATTCATGCTCCTTGATATGCTGATGTGCTCTCCCACTCATAATGAAACCAACCCCTTGGCCACCATGCGATTCACTATCTACTTCTGACCATAGCTCAAGTCGCGTTTTTTCAATTCCCCATTTCTTATTACTCTGCTCTTGCAGCCCCTTTTTCTTGTTTCGAGTACGCTTCAAATATTCAACTTTCCGACGTGAATTGTTTCCCGTAATTTTCTTTCCTTAAGATTATTTACACCTCTAGTATTCCAAACACCGAGTCTTCATTTATAGCCCGAAATTTTTCCTCGTGCATGCTTTGCGGGAACCAAAGTTTCAATCCATTCCGATGCTACTCTATTGCTTGTATCAGTCAATGTTTAAAGTATAGGCCCAACTACCAAACTGATGCGAAAAATGTATTTGCGAGTAAAAGTCATGTCCAAAATGTTTAGCCGGGTCGCAGTAAGGTGGTAAGTCCAGATATGATTCCAGTGCCACCTAAGTTCGTTCAATGGAGAGGAAGTATAGGGACTACACTAGAACGGAAAGAGTAATCCTTGGTATGTGATGTATACTGAGGAGGTCACCAGCCTTCTGCAGTTTAACAGCAGATGGAAAAATCTGTTTTATATGCTCCTGTAAATTTAATTTTCAATGGATTTTCTCATAGTTCATAAGCCTTCACACATTCCCCAAAATTAAAAAAAAACTTTACTCCAGCCATTCTATAACCATGTTGATGTTGTCGTGGTGCCGCTTATAGGATGCATTTTTTCTTTAGATTATTATATAAAAATCAGAATTTTTGCCAAAAAACAGCCTTCACCGGGAAACCTGTCGGAAAATTATGTACTACTAAGCAAAGACAAAAAAGACTAGAGAGAGAGAGGTAGAGAGATAGTACACTCTAGTATGCGTCACACTTTAATGAAAAACTATTTTGATGATAGAAATGTATATCCTAAAAGGGAAAGGTCTTAATTAGAATATTATATAGCCATTTTTAGGCTTCCTGTATAGAAATTAGTGATCCAAATTAGATTATCCACGAATAGAATCTACTGCTAGTTAGATCTTATTTTAAGTGATTTAAATGTGTAAAAGTTATAATTGAAGAAAATCAAAAAGCATTTTAGGCGATTCATTAGTTGTATTATTAACATAGGGATAAATTAAATAACCCACATTTCAGGTAGAATACTAAATAAAATTTATTCGAGAGTGTCGAAATACATGTCGGAATATAAGAACTTGAACATAGAGTTGGGTCGCGGGCCAGACTCGAACTGAGCTCTCTCTCAACCACTTTGATTAGGACTTCTCCCCTCAGGCGTCATTTAGTGAACCTGTACCTGCCCAAGGGTTCATGTTGTCTACCGACGTCAAATTCATCCTAGGTCCCTCTATTTGTCCTATTTTCTACACAAAATATCGAACAATTCTCACAACTGTAGTCACTTTGTAGGATCGAAGGAACTTTGCACAAAATTTGGACCCCGGCCCTGCTTCTGTACGACGAATCGCTACCAGGTCACCTCCTCAATAACAGCTCACTTTTTTGCGCTTTTTATAGTAGGCTTCATGGTTTTCGGCTTAAATCCTGGAAATAAATTCTCGGACACTGCCTCTTAAATCGTCTTGTTTTTGCAAAAAAAAATTGCTTGCTCCTCCTCAATATTCTCGTGTCCTTCGGAGAATCATTCGTGTTCCTAAAAGAAGAGTGAGCACCGATATACCGGTGCTCCTGGTCGGAATGTGATTAATATATTGTTGAGATTCACCCACGTATCTGTGCCAGCCACCTGTATGCACTCCCGCTAACATAGAATCGGAGTAAAAGTCCTGCTAAGCGCTCCACCTGACCATTGCATTTTTTTTGAGCACCTTCCGTTCTGCTAATCATTTTTCTCACCTCATCACTATCACTACCTTCTATAATGTATAAGATTACCGAGCCTTGTTCCATATCGATTTGGACTCTAATCTCCATCATGTGAAAATAATACGCTTGATAGGTCATATTGCTCTTCTTTCTTCGCTACGACAACCTCCGTTGCACGTCGTAGCTGCTAATCTCCGGACTGTGTCAAGTTGGATTTGTTATTTAAATATTTATGCTTGCAGTGGTTATCCTTTCGTAGATCATTCATACCCAAGTTCATACCTTATCGGGTCCGTTCCCTGGTCATTATAAAATTTGTTGTTGCTTGTCTTGTTAACATAGAGCAGATAACTTCGAGAATTTAGATTTTCTCTGCAATAGCACTTCTATCTTTTCTTTGTGTTCTTTTAGGCTGCCTCCAGCCTCGATTCGCCGTCAAGGCTTTTTGTCATTTTCGTCATTTAAAGGCAGTACTTTCTCCTTGATTTCACCATTGGATGCCGCTTCTTCATCGTGATTATCGTCTAGATTCTCGTCATCCTCGTTGTCTTTGCGCCCTCTTCGACTTTGCTACCATCTTGTCATGCTGCCGATAGACTTATAGCCCCGCATTGTTTTCTGTCGTTTTCAGGCCCAAGCGTCGTCCCATAAATTTCAGCCCTCTGCCCTTTAGGGAATTAATATTCGCTCCATCCTGCAACTCGATTTAGTCGAGCTTAGTACATGTGGCGTCTTGATTCGTGATGGCCTTGCCATCCGCCTTCTTTACGTCTTGCGTAAGAGCTTTTCGAAGAAGATCTTTTAACACTAACTTCGCACTCAACACTGAAGTTACGAACTCACTTAACTTCGCTTTAAGTTCTTCTACGTACTCAATTTATCCAGCTGAGTCGTCTGCTCCTCAAATGTTGGTCTTTTCCCCCAGGAATTTCACTGCACTTCAACTTTTCGCAACGTTCTCGCGATTGATCTCTTTTATTCCTGCCGAGCCCCCAATTGTAGGGATAAATTAAGTCAACCGAATTTCAGGCAGAATAGTAAATACAATTAATTTAAAAATTGTCGAAATAGATATTGCAATATAACAATTAGATACGTTGAGTCGGTTCGCGGATCAGCTTCGAACTCAGCTCTCTCTTATAAGCACGCACACATGTCATAGCATAGAAATAATTATTCCCAGCTGCTCCGCCGAATTGCGAATCACAGTAAGTAAGCACTAAAGGCAAAGAACTCTAATAATACTCATCCCAAAGATAAATATTTTCCTAAAATTAGTTATCTTTTTATTTTAAAACGAATAATGTTTCTACAAAATAAATACCAGATACATTAAAATTTCGATAAAAAGATATAGTGACCATTTATTTAGATCAGTTTTGTATTTCATTGTATTCTTTTTATATGTATGAAAGAAAAATAAAAACAGTTATAGTCGATCATGGGAAGTGAAAGAAAATATAACGAAACAATAGGGGTTGGTGCTCGTACAAAAAAAAGTGAAAGAAGTCTTATTACGAAGAAAATATTATATATCATAAACCTTGAACTAAAATTACCCTTGTTGACGGTATGGTAAAAAACTCCGTTCTGAAAAAAGTAATTTTCTTGCTTAATATAATTTATTGATAGTTATGACTAAATTATAGAAAGTGGATGCTGCATTATGCTCATAAAATGCATCATAATAAAATTAATGGCTAGACAAGCTGTAAATAGTACTTACATATACTACTGCTAACATTTAGACCATGGAACCAGGGACTTCAAATATAGTGAACAAGTTGCACATATGCCGCTATTTCCGGAAAAAGTGACCTATAAACATATCATGGAGTCAAATTTAAATTTAGCAAGAAGTTTACCAACTTTATAAAGCGCAAAAACCAATCAATCGATTTCATTGAAAGTTGGCTCAAATACATTAGATAAGTTGCACACAATACATGAGTTTTTATGATATAACTTGAAAATTGGAGAAATCCGCAGGCGACAAAATTAAAAATTAAATATTTACTAAAACATCTACGATGCAAACACTTGGCCAAGAATAATTAGATTAAATTGTGAAATCAAATTTGGTATTCAAAACATATTTTTGATACGGTTGCGCAGAATTTATATTTGAGATGAAAATTTCCAAAAATTATTTGAAGAAAAAATTCTTCTACTATTAATCTACTATTTCTTAGGCTTATCCACTCTATTACCAAACTTGCTGCAAGAAGCACATCTTCGGTTCACAGAACTTTTTTATTTTTTACCCGCTGCTAATGAGGTACGTTCGCTATATGACGCCGGCTGTGGGCCCGCTCTCTACCCTGACTTTTTTCTGCCGTAGTACCAACGTCTGGCTTGTATGGCAGAGGCAAGAGTCTGGCTCAGCATCTGCTCCATCTAGTCGACCAGACTGGCGGGAGAAATGATGAGACCAGACGAAAAACAGAATCTGGTGAATAAAGGAAGCAGATTCTGATATTTAGTTTAAACACTAGTAATTAATGTAGAAATTAATTAATGAAATTGAAAATCTAACAATCGGAAATCTGAACGATTCACAAGTATCCCCAAACATGCAAGCATGCAATAAGCTTATACGACAAGGGGTTATGTTTGTAATATTTCAGTGTGTCTCGCCTGAAATGTAGTGACGTCTCTACAGTATATTCTTCTAGAAAGGGCGTCAGGCTGCAAACAGATTCTTCTTTTTCTGGCGCCCAGCTGGCACCAGTCTGCAGTTATCTTGCTACTAGGGTGTCAGCTATGACGAAATAAAAATTGTTATCCAGGAACTTAGCCGGAAAAATCTCGTTGCCCGTCGTCACCACGTGGAGGTACCCTAGATGCAGACGTCATAGGTGCGGGCCACATTGAGTTATTTGATCGGTGGCAATGCTGCATTACATGGATCAAAATTCGCCGGACGGACGTTCGGCGGCTAGCGGCTTTTAACACACACTGAAATGGGCCAAAAACTCTAAATTTCATTACACTTATGATAAATTTTGATACACTGAGCAAATTCAAAGTCGCTCGCATCAAATATTAAAAGTACGCGCTACATAGAGAGTCATGGCAACGCTATGCTCACATTAATCCAAATTCGCAGGACAGACGGTCAGCGGCTGGCGGTTTTTAAGTCCCACTCAAATGGGTCACACCATCTAGATTCGAATACCAACTTGTAGTTATATTATTCTTGCAATCAGAAAACCAGTAATAATGAGTATCAGCGAAAATCTTACTCGGACCAAAGAAAGGTATTCTCACGCAAGCCTTTTACTATCTGTACAACAACCGGACGATCACTAGACGTGGCAGGACCAATTCATGCGAACCTGAATGACGCTGAAATTGTAAAAAATATAATTGAAGATCCGCATGATTTGCGTCAATTAATGAATAAATATGAGAAATTCGTCCATGATGGTGGTTTTCGAAATGCGAACTTTATATTGAAGTCCAAGGGCTTTATCGTACTGATGTCAGCGTTAAAGGGTCAGCTATATAACATATATTTAACTCATTAGAATAAGTTTAGCCAATTTCAAGGAATTCGAATTTTTTTATTTTTTTATTTTGTTCATAATTTTTGTAAGCAACATTTTTTCAAGTGGTCACTTCAGATAAATTAGTCTTATAATGCTAGGAACTAACCCTTGAAATATAATCATAAAACAAGCGGGGACAATTCACCCACGCTTACCCGGCTATGGCCTATTCAGTTTGAAAAAGTTTATTTTCATCACGCATGCACGGAATATGCCATATTTCAAAGGGGGTTTCCGTTCGCATTGTGGCATATTGCACACGCCGTGCCTGCGTGTTGAAAATCTCCATACATTCATGATGAAAAGTAGTGTATGCAACTCTTATGGTATGGTTCCATATTCTACCACGTGGGTGCTAATGACGCATTTGCTCCGCTCGTGCGCCGACGGCGCCCACGTGCGCAGTATGGAACTATATTCAATGTATAACATTTATACCCAACTATACACAATGTACTGATTCAAAAAAAAAGAAATAAAAAAAAGAGTTTTGCATTAAATAGTTAAAATTTCAACCAAATAGATGGATCTTCATCCAGGAAGATAAATATTTAACAAAATAGTTCAACTTTGATTTTTGTGACCTCCACAGCCTTCTTACGTAAGATTTTATATTTTTCGTCCAATATATAAAATATTTCTACCGTATACGAAATTTATAAACATTCAGGGTATTTCAAATTATTGCAAGATACTTCGAGAGTTTTCACAATTTTTCAAATTATATTTAAAGATTTCAAGAGTTTGAGGAAATTATTAAGCACCATTTCAAACAGAATCTCAATTTTTCCAGGGATTTTA
Source organism: Andricus grossulariae (assembly GCA_011634705.1). Lineage (NCBI taxonomy): Eukaryota > Metazoa > Arthropoda > Insecta > Hymenoptera > Cynipidae > Andricus > Andricus grossulariae. The sequence continues at coordinate 26,008 of JAABKJ010003039.1, forward strand.
TTATTTTTTTTTTTTTTTGTATCATATGCTGCTTCCGAAAAAGCTGCAGAACTTCGACTTCATGAAAAAGTATTATATTCCATTGGCAAAAAATAGAAGTGTGGGGATTTTGTGAAAATCACCTTTTTACATGTCCTATCATTCCTAATGATTTTAATATTTTCAAATTTTTTAAATATTTTTTCCAATGAATTTTGAAACGGGAAGAGAAAAGCCACCAGGACCCCAAAAAAAAGAAAATCTAAACTAAGTCAAACACTTTGGCAGTTTATACAAATATATGTTTAGTTTGGAAAAATAGACTTCGTGGAAAGTTTTATTCCAAATTAGAAATTTCCAATGTCCTAAATGTTATGTTTCGAGATTTTCCAGTCATTCTCAAAAAATGTTGCAAAATCTTAACAATTTTAATAAATTTTTTTTTAATTATGAAACATTTTTCCAAATTGTAAGAAAATTTAGTCAGTTTAAAAGATATTTAGGAATTTCAGAAGTTTTAAAGAGATTAGAAATATTTTTAAACTTGAAAATATTTTCGAAATTTTGGAAAACATTTTCAAAAGTTGCGTGAAATTGAATCCTTCATATTTGTTATCTACATTTTTGGGAGTATCTACATACTACGTATCGTTATTTTCGACCCTTCTTATACACCCCCCGCCCCTATGTATCAGAC
>JAABKJ010003040.1:0-26681 GCA_011634705.1 Andricus grossulariae
CTACCCAGATATATGTATTTGTCAACTTGCTCTAATCTCTCACCATTCAGGACAATGTTGCACATTGTTTTCTCTCTGAAGAGCACAAATCAGTTGAATTTGATTGAATGCTATTTGATTACTTGTTTAGACTATATTTTATTCGCTTCGAATTTTCGGGTTACATATTCTTTTATTATTATTACTATACCAGTAAACCATTTTCATTTCAGGATAAGCGCGATTCACTCGGTGAGGAAGGGAGTAATGTGGGGGAGGGGTTATAGATTTTTAGATTGATCTAGAATTCCCGTGTTATTGTTTTAAATAACACGTCCGTTCCGCAACACGGATCCGACCCAGACTGCTGATCAATCTCTCCAGCGCTCACCCCAGGTGAAGAGCCTCACAAAGTCATCATGTAAAGCTCCCCACTCGGACGCATTAGTATCCAAGGTCTTTTGTTCCAGGCGTTAATCACTTCACTGTCACTCATCCTCATGCATTTCTTATAAACTATTTGTCGCCACACTTTCCTGTCTTGACATACATCTCTACTTTCCTTCACGTCCATGCATTTTCTCATGCATGCTCTTGTGTTTCTATGGCTTCTTATGTCTCTTCGAATTCTAAACATTCTTTCCGCGGTCTGCCTCTGGGCACACTGCCATTTAATTTACTTTGCTACACGTGTTTCATCAGTCGTTCATCTTTTATTCTCTCAACATGCCCAAACCATCTTAACGAATTTCTTTGACATATGTCAACTAGTGTCTCCTTTATACCAAATTCTTTGAGGATTATCTCATTACTCACTTTGTCCATCAGTGTTTTTCCGCATATCATGCGCAGGAATTTCATGTTAATCGCGTTAGTTTTACGCTTATCCTTTTCATTTTAGGTCCAGGTCTCGTTACCGTACATCACAGTCTGTATAAATTTAGAATTATGTATTGCCCTTTTAGCTTTACTTGATATATTTTTACCTCTGATAATGGGCTCTGCTCTTTCGATAACCTTGTTACCCTCGTTTATACACCTATATCTAACTCCCCATCTACCTTTCCGTCATTAGTGAATAGGCTACCAAGATATAGGTAGTACGTACTTATCAACTTGTTCTATTCTCTCATCATTTAGGACAATGTTGCACATTGTTTTCTCATTCTTTCCTTCAAACACCATAATTTTTGTTTTATTAACGTTAATTGTGAGGCCCATGTTCTCTTCTGCGAGCGCTAACGAACATACCCTCACTGTCCCGAGATCCGCACCTTCTACGTCGAAGAGGGCCATCCTTAGGCACTTGTCTATGAATATAATAAATAGCCATGAGGACATAAGCATCCTTGTCTAACACCTTGCATAATATCGAATCAGTCACTCAGTTTCCCATTAACCCTCAAACTCACTTTGCTACCAGCATATATTGTTTTTATTGCTTGTAGGAGCCATTCATTTACTCCGTACTCTTTCATGTCTTCCCAAAGTTTAGTTCCATCCACCATGTCAAATGCTTTTTCTAGGTCAACAAATGCACTGGAAACTTTTTTCCTTACTCGCAAACTTTTTTCTGTGATCTGTCACTAAATATTTGATCCATACATGATCTTCCTGGCATAAATCCACTTTTGACTTCCCATATCTTTTCTTATGTTATTTTCATTACCCTAGGAATAAGTATTTTTGAATATGTTTTAATTATGGTACTTAGTAAGCTGATACTTCTGTAATTATTGAAGTTGCTTTTATCTCCCTTTTCTTTGTATGCTGGTACGATAATCGCTTTTCTCCAGTCATCTGGAACTTCTCCCATCTCGATATATAAGTTTATCAATTCGCACAACCTATGAGGTATGTAGTTACCACCGTATTTAAGCATTTCAGCGTTAATACTGTATACACCAGTAGCCCTACCATTTTTTAGGTTCTCAATTATATCCATAATTTTAGATGCACAGACTCTCTCAATTCGATTTTCTAACGCATCGTGTTCTATGTCACAGTTGTGGTGCCCTAGAGCTTCATCTCCTAATAATTCCTTAAAAGAGTCTCTCAAAGTGTCTAGTATCCCGTCCGTATCATATAGCATATCACCCTTGCTATTTCTCGTGCTTCATATAGCATATCACTCTTGCTATTTCTTGCATCCTTCAAAATCGTTTTGCATTTTCTTCTGTTTTGATTTTATCTTTACTTTCCTTGGCTAGTATATCTTTACTTTCCAATTTTTGTATCTGTTATCATTTTCAAGTCGAGTTCCCTCCTTATCGATGAGGCCTGTGATGTTCAACTTTCTGTCATACGCTTCTTTCTTTTCTTGGGCGGCCGCTTGAATTTCATCATTTCACCACGCATCACCAGACATTCTTCTTACAACCGCAGTACCACACACATCATTCGCACTCCTAACAATGAAATCCCGGATCATATGCGCCCTCTATATCTTTATTGTTTATTAGCGCCTTCCAAGTTGCCTCATCTATACTTTCGTTTATCCTATTTTGAAAATCCATTCGCACTTCCGGTTTCTGTAGATTCTCAATCTTGATTCGCGTTTGTTTCGTGTTTTTGGTTCTTTTTCTTCTTCGTCCCTGACCTAAGTTTATTTTGGAGACTAGAAGGTAGTGATCAGTATTGCATTCAGAACCCCTCATGATCCTTGTATCTTTTATTAGCTCTCTTAGTCTTTCATCCGCAACAACGAAGTCAGTTATACTGTAGCTATCTCCTCTACATCAGGTGTACATGTGGATCATTTTATACCTAAACCAAGTATTTGTAATGAATAAGCCCATTCCTGAGATAAACTATAACTATTTTTCCGTTATTATTTGTTCTTGGATCCCCAAAATTACCTAGCACCCTTTCTTTACCCTGAAGCTGGACGCCAACACATCCATTCATATCTCCTATAGTAGAATCATTCTTAAAGCATGATCACTCTCGTAACTATCAACTCGGGCGCAGCACGCTATGATAAATAATCTTCTGATTCCTACTTTCATTCTAACCCATAACAATCTAGGAGATACAAATCTATTATCCCTGAGATGCTGACTTGCTCTCTCATTCATAATCAAACCGACCCCTTGACTACCATGTGATTCATCATTTAATCCTGACCATAGTTCAAGGTACACATAAAATATATAGCTTTCTTACGTGCATAGTTTCTCGCAATTCTCTTACCTTAAGATCATTCACCCTTCTAGCATTCCAAACAACCAGTCTCCATGTAGCGCCTTAAACTTTACCTTCACCGGGTGCATGCCTTTCATCAATCAAAATTTCATTCCATTCCGAGGCTATTTTATTGTTTATAGTATTCAATGTTTAAAGTGTACGCCCAACTACAACCTTTATGCGAGAAATGTATTTTGCGAGTCGAAATCATGTCCAAATTAAGTATTTAGTCGTCTTAGGGTGGTCAGTATAGTAATAACGTCAGTCCCACAAAACATCGGTTAATGGAGCAAGAGTGTAGGGAAAAAATTGGAGCCGAAATTCATAGTTGGTTGGTGTTGTAAAATGAGATCACCACCCTTCAGCAGTGTAGTATTAGATGGGAGTTCATATGGTCCCATCTTCCTATTCCCGGCCTTCCTCTAAGTATATACATGATTACAGCATAGGTGCGTGCTTAAATTCGAATCTTAGCGTACAATTTTTTTTGAAAACTGTAGAAACTATTTTGTAATTGTGGATCGATGCCGATGTCCTTTTTCGATAGAAGACCATGGTCCATGGCGAATTTTACAGATGCCATAATAATTCAAGAGTGGGTGGTTCCAGGAACCTATACAGTCAAGGGCACATATAGGTTTTACCAGTAAACATTTATACCTGTATTTGCCTATAACTTTGTAGTTTCCCCTCGCTAACATGAATCAAGCTTTGGGAATGACCTTTATATAGAAGGCGCAAAAAAAATTGGTGATGAGCATTACAGTTGCCACAATTCTGAAGGTCAGAAAAGTTTGCGTAGAGATGTCATTATATAATTGCATTTAAGTTCCAAGAATCTGTATAGTAAAACACAAAATTAATATATGTAATCCCAAAATTATAGGGAACATCATTCATGCATTTAAGTCTACCTTAAGTTGCACTCATAAATGTTGATGATAGAAGGCCAGACAAAACGGTCAGTGACGAGTTTACCAGTTTCACTAAATCCAGAAAAGATCAGCTTGTGCTGAGGTTCGAAACCTGTCCTCTAAAAGGCTCAGGAACAGAAGGTCAGAAAGTTTGTGTGGAGATGTCATTATATAATTGCATTTCGGATCCAGGGATCTGTACAGTAAAACACACGAATAACTTACAACCCAAATCATAGGGTACATCATTCATGCATTTGACTATACCGTAAGTTGCACTTATAAAGGTTTTCATGTTACAAGGCCATCCAAAGCGGTCAGTAACGAGTTCATCAGTTTCCTTAATTCCAGAAAGGATCAGCTTGTGTCACTAGGAATGTCATCTTGTGTCAAGAGAATTTTTCCTAATACCATGAAGAATATACATAAAAAGACCAAAGTAATGTAACCGAAATGAGAAAATTTTGGTCGTATGGAAATAGTTACAATACTACCCGAGTATGGCGCTAGTGTGACACGCGTATGTAACGTGTATTTAAATGGCGTATTTAACTACCCTCAAAAGAAGAGAGGGTTCAAAATCGCCGTCAAATATTGCGTTGCAACACGATTATAAGAAAATATATATACTTCAATAATTATGGATAGTAAAAAGTTTCACATGCGAATGTTTTGAAATCAATAGGCATCGCCAAATTTAGTATTTATAACTTTAAAAATTACGTACCATCACAATAAATAACAAATTACAAAAACAAATAAATTACTATTCATGAAAAACTGCTATTAATGAATGAAACATTTTTATCATTACTATATTATAATGTTTAAATTGTGTTATTTACTCTATAAAACAGTCGACTTTTGAACAAAAAAGTTAATTTTCAATCCAAACAGATTAATTTTTGTGAACAAAAGAAGGCGAATTTTCCAGAAAATAAATATATTTTCAATAACAATAGAGGTTTTAAAAAATCGAATTTTAAGGTTGTTCTCATAATTTAAATTTTACAGAATTTAAGTTTCTCTGAACCTTTTTGTTAATTTTGTTATCGATATCTGCATGCTAAACCCATTTAAAATTTACAACAAAAATGTCCATCACTCTTACAATCTAGCGAGACATTTTTAAGAGAAAAGGGGAGATTTAATATGCACAATTCTCTGCAAATAATTTTCTCTTTAGAGTAATTTGTTTATTGCAAATCTGGGTGGCTCTTGATTTCCTTTAAACATGCCCAGGACAAAAATCAGAGAAAATTCAGGAAAAGTTTTTCACCAAAGCGAGGTAAAATAATGTGAAAATAATTCTTCAATGATTTAAAAATATATTTTAAATTATTTAATAATTGAAACTGTACAGTCTTATAGAATGAAACTTGAAATTACATATTTTAATATTATTCATTAAAATTAATTACTATCCCATATAAGTTATATTTAAATTAAAATACGTTTAATTTTACTGTCAGTTAAAATTTATACTTCGCAATACTTAAAAACATATACACATTTAAAAATTATTCTCAATTACTTAATGTTAATTGATTCTACAGTCTTACTGAATCAAGCTTCAGGTTACTATTATTTTGATTCTATTATTCATAAAAATAATAATTATTATCTAATATAGGATGCATTTAAACTATTATTAAAATGTAAACAAAATATTTAATTGAGTATCAGATCAGTTATAGTTTCCATTGAAATTACATGTAAAATAATATATATTGCATTTTAATCAATACTTAAAAAATAATTTCAAAATACAATTATTATGCTATGAATGCGGTGAACACAACTTAGAGCAAACGAGTAGAAAAGAGAGAAAATACTACAGTTACTGTATTGAAGGCTTCGCGTAAAGCGTAACCAATAAAGCAAGATATACGGAGATAAAATGCGGATTGAGAAACAAGTTTTGAGGACCGTAAATTTAAAAGTGAATCGCAAACATCCAGGATTGTGTTCAGTAATTCAGGACTGAGAACTGTAATTTAGGAATCGGGATTCACGATGAATATTTCGAGCCTCTTTTCCGAAAGAGTCGGGGTCGGGACTGATTCCTAAACTGTAGGCAGCCACTGCAGGCTACCACTGTAGGCAGCACTTTCCTTCTGGATAGAACGCTGGGCGCACAGTACTCTTCTAGCAAAATTCATCCTGGATTCGATTTGCTCAACATATAGGACTCAGTCGCTATATTTCGAATTCCATTTTAGAAGCATTCACATGGGAAGACAACCAAACATCTTTGATGGCGACACAACCAACACAATGAACGGGATAAAAGTTATGAAGATCCTTTGTTGCCCGTAACATATCGTACCCCGCCCCCTACCTAACATGCTCCACGAGTAAGGCACATATAAGTTACCACAGCTCTTTCTAAACCTTCGGGTGAAGAAAAACCTTAATCTTGAATTGGTGAAGTTTCTTCGGCAACTAGAACGAAGCACGAACTTTCATAACAACAATACAACCATATGAGCTACATAAGTCATTAACATATTCATATCAATGGAATCCCTAATTATTTATCTTTCATTATCCGTTTGCAAAAAATTATTATGTTTAGTACACTATTAGACATTATTGTGTAAAGATAAAGAGTCATAATTCGTAAAAGTTTTCTCTGTGTATTATAAGCTATAGGGAACGCGATATTTTAATATAAGTACTCCCGGCCGGATCGCCTTATTTGGCGGCAGGCCCGACCGGGCCTACTGATTGTTTAAAGACAGAAAATTTATGTTACTTATCTCGAAATATCTGTGATTTTATATAATTGAAGTGATCCTACAATGGACGTGGTAGGCACTTTAGATTTATTGCACAAACGAGAAAAAACATTAAGTATATTAACTTCCCAGTTTTCAATCTTGAACGCACACACATCCCAGAACTGATAACGAATTTCTACTTGAATGTAACAGTTTTTTCATTCTAACAATCTTTAAATGGCTCTACAAATTGTTTAAGCGATTTAGGAATTTTGTATAGGGTTTAGGTTTATATCACAGGTTATATTTACATTTTACACGGGCTATGGCAGCCGCCATTCATACGTGTGCCACACTAGCGTTGCGCTAAATAAGATCTAACATTTCAATGCATGATGTACATCCGACAGAAAAATGTTAGTTTTTGGTGAAGTCCGTGTACAGGAATTTGGTCTCCTTATGCCTATTCTGCGTGCTTGATACAAATGTAATTTCCTCTTAAATGTAAGGTTAGGAGTACTTTCATTTGTCTCAAAAAGAATCTTCTTGCCTAAAAAATGATCCACTTGTGCCAAATTCACCAAATCCTGCAGCCGAATAATTCTGTTTGCGTGAAAAATATTTTCACATGTTTCAAAAGAAAACAGGCAAGAGGATGATGCTTTTGTTTTAAGATAACTTTTTCTCTGAATCTGTAGAGGTTTGAAACCTGTCCTTTAAATGCTTAGTAGCAAAATGTCGAAAAGTTTATGTAGAGATATCATTATATAATGGCAATTCCGCTCCACAGATCTATACAGTAAAACAAACAAAAAACGTACACATTATGGAATATTATCAATGCATTTGACTGTACGTTAAGTTGGACTTATGAAGGTTGATGTTAGAAAGTCAGACAAAACGGGCAGAGACGAGTTTATCAGGTTATCTCTACCTGTATCAAAAAGGCTCAGTAACAGAAGTTCAAACAGTTTGCGCAAAGGTGTCATATAATAATTGAATTCCGGTTCCAGGGATCTGTACCGTAAAACGCAATTGTGGCTTATACTTGAAATGATATAGACTACCATTAATGCATTTTACTGAACCTTTATGTAAGAGGTTTTGGAGATTGTCACAGGTATAACGTTTCTGAGTTACTGAGTCTATGAAATAATTTTAAACCAGTGCTTCAAAACGCTGAGCAACAGAATATCGAAAATTTTGCATGGAGGTGTCATCATATATTATTTGCATATATGTTGGGTCCAGGGATCTGTACAGTAAAACACAGCTTCGGCTTACACTTAAAATGATATGGACTACCGTTAATGCATTTTATTGTACCTTGATATAAAAGGTTTTGTAGTTTTCCAGAGATATAACGTTTCTAAAGTGCTGAGTCTATTAAGAAATTTTAATCTGGTCTTTTGACAGGCTCAGTAACAGAAGATTGGAAATTTTGTGTGGAGGTGTCTTCATATATTATTTGCATTTCGGTTCCAGGGATCTTTACAGTAAAGCACAGCCTTGGCTTACACTTAAAATGATATGGACTACCATTAATGCATTCTGCTGTACCTTTATATAAGAGGTTTTGTAGTTTTCCAGAGATATAACGTTTCTAAAGTGCTGAGTCTATTAAGAAATTTTAATCTGATCTTTTGACAGACTCAGTAACAGAAGATTGGAAATTTGGTGTGGAGGTGTCATCATATATTAATAGAATTTCGTATCCAGAGATCTGCACAGTAAAACTCACTAATTGGCTTATGGCTTGCGCTTAAAATGATGTGGACTACTGTAATTTCATTTTACTGTACCTTGTTAGAAGAGATTTTGTAGTTTCCCATAGATATAACGTTTCTGAGTTGCTATGTATCAAAAAATTTCAAACCACTCTCTTGAAAGGCCGAGTAACAGAATATCGAAAATTTTGTGTGGAGGTGTCATATCATATTTTACACTCGGACCCCGACTTCAGTAATCCCGCTATGTGTTTTCCAAGAATTACGCCGCGCTACGCCGGGCCGCGGTTTCGAGTTAAAGGCGCCGCGGGGGGATGTGCCGTGATCACTCATGCATAACAAAACAGTAGCATAGCGATAAAGCGCGGTACCTTAACGGCGTGGCTGGTAACTGCATCACGTATGTCACATTACAGCTCGGCCCTGACTATTTACGTTCGGAGAAATCCACTATGAATCGAAGGTAAGAACCAAACCAGTACTCTACTCGGGGTCCGACTGTAATTGCTTTCCGGATCCAGGGATCTGTACACTGTACAAGTGTACAGTAAAGCCCACTTCTGGCTTACGCTGAAAATGATATATGGACTACAATTAGTGAATTTTATTGTACCTTCATATAAGAGATTTCGCATTTTGCCAAAGGTATAACGTCTCTCAGTCGCTGAGTAACAGAAGATCGAAAAAATTGTGTGGTGTAATCATACATTATATTAATTGAATTCCACTTCTAGGCATCTGTACAGCAAAACCTAAAGTTGGCTCAAACTTAAAATGATACGGACTACCATTTATGCATTTTACTGTAACTTTATGTAAGAGGTTTTGTAGTTTCCCATAGATATAGCGTTTCTGAGTTCCTAAGTCTATACACAGAAAAACAGCGGGATCATTTTTGTTGCAGCTCATTTGTTATGCACTTGAAATAATTTTTTTTTCTCGAAATCAAAATACCTCAAGTGTGAAACTATATCATGAACATAGCTGCATTCTCATTCCCCGCTGTCTCATTTTTTTGCAACTCAAAACAATATCAATTTGGTGTACTTCTGAGGATCGGTGTTTTCTGTGTCATGGTATATTATGTATCTAGGAGTGAAACAGTCTCTCTAACCGAGCGTGAGTTTTGAAAACACGTGAGGATAAAAAGACGTTTCACTCCTTGGTACGCACGATACTTTATGTAACAAAGGTATGATTTATAAGTTTATCACGTCTGATCGCTGTCCAGTTCTCCTATCGTATGAACGGCTACTTTCAGAACTAAAAAGACGCTGAAACAACGCGTAAATTATGCCTGCGTTACTTAAAGAAACTTTTAACCACTCTTTTGAAAGGCTGAGTAACAGAAGATCGAAAACTTGGTGTGGTGTCATCATATATTTCTTGCACTCCGGATCCAGGGTTCTGTACAGTAAAACCAAGATTTTGCTTATACATAAAATGATATGGAACATCACTCATGTATTTTACTGTACCTTGATATAAGGGGTTTTGTAGTTTGCTATAGATATTACGGTCCTGAGATGCTGAATCTATGAAGAAATTTTAATCCAGTCTTTAGGAAGTCTGAGTAACAGAAGATCGACAATATTGTGTGGAGGGGTCATCATATATTAATTACATTCCAAATGCAAGGATCTGCACAGTAAAACACATCGTTGGCTTACACTCAGAATGATATAGATTACCATTAATGTATTTTACTGTACCTTTATATAAGAGCTTTTGCAGTTTGTCCTAGATGACACGTTTCTGAGTTGCTGTGTCTATGAAGTAATTTTAAACCAGTATTTTAAAAGGCTGAGTAACAGAAGATCGAAAATATTGTGTGGAGGTGTCTTCACATATTATATGCATTTCGGTTCCAGAGACCTGTACAGTAAAACCTAGATTTGGCTTACACTTGAAATAATATGCACTACCATTAATGTATTTTACTGTACCTTGATATTAGAGGTTTTGTAGTTTTCCAGAGATATAACGTTTCCCAGTTGTTGAGTTTTTAAAGAAATTTAAAACCAAACTCTTGAAAGTAACAGAAGATCGAAAATTCTGTATGGAGGTGTCTTCATATATTATTTGCATTTCGGTTCCAGGGATCTTTACAGTAAAACACGAATTTGGTTCACACTTGAAATGATATGGACTACCATTTATGCATTTTACCGTACCTTAATATAAGAGGTTTTCTAGTTTGCCGTAGATGCAACGTTTCTGAGTTGGTGTGTCTATGAAGTAATTTTAAACGAGCATTTTAAAAGGCTGACTAACAGAAGGTCGAAAATATAGTGTGGAGGTGTCTTCATATATTATATGCATTTCGGTTCCAGAGATCTGTACAGTAAAACTCATACTTGGCTTACACTTGAAATGTTATGTACTACCATTTATGTATTTTACTGTACCTTAATATGAGAAGATTCGCAGTTTCCCACAGATATAATGTTTCCAAGTTGTCGAGTCTACGAAGAAATTTTAGGCAGTCTTTTGAAAGTAACAGAAGATCGAAAATTTTGTGTGGAAGCGACATCATATGTTATTCGCATTTCGATTTCAGGGATATTCACAGTAAAACACAGCCTTGGCTTACACTTAAAATGATATGGACTACCCTTAATGCATTTTACTGTACTTTTATATAAGAGATTTTGCAGTTTCCCATAGATATAATGTTTCCCAGTTGTTGAGTATATGAAGAAATTTTAAGCCAGTCTTGTGAAAGTAACAGAAGATCGAGAATTTTATGTGGAGGTGTCTTCATATATTATTTGCATTTCGGTTCTAGGGATCTTTACAGTAAAACACAGATTTGGCTTACACTTAAAATGATATGGACTATCATTAATGCATTTTACTGTACCTTTATATAAGATGTTTTGTAGTTTCCCACATATATAATGTTTCCCAGCTGTTGAATCAACGAAGAAATTTCAAGCCAGTCTTTTGAAAGTAACAGAAGATCGACAATATTGTGTGGAGGGGTCATCATATATTAATTACATTCCAAATGCAAGGATCTACACAGTAAAACCCGTCGTTGGCTTACACTTAAAAAGATATGGACTACCATTAATGCATTTTACTGTACCTTTATGTAGGAGGTTTTGCAGTTTGTCATAGATGTAACGTTTTTGAGTTTCTGTGTCAATGAAGTAATTTTAAACCAGTATTTTGAAAGGCTGAGTAACAGAATATTGAAAATATAGTGTGGAGGTGTCTTCGTATATTATATGCATTTCGGTCCCAGAGATCTGTACAGTAAAACTCAGACTTGGCTTACACTTGAAATAATATGTACTACCATTGATGTATTTTACTGTACCTTAATATAAGAGGTTTTGTTGTTTCCCACAGATATAATATTTCCCAATTGTTGAGTCCACGAAGAAATTTTAAGCCAGTCTTTTGAAAGTAACAGAAGATCGAAAATTGTGTGTGGAGGTGTCTTCATATATTATTTGCATTTCGGTTCCAGGGATCTTTACAGTAAAACACGTCGTTGGCTTACACTTAAAATAATATGGACTACCATTAATGCATTTTACTGTATCTTTATATAAGAGGTTTTGTAGTTTCTCATACATATAACGGTTCCGAGTTGCTCAGTCTATGAAGAAATTTTAAACCAGTCTTTTGAAAGTAACGGAAGATCGGAAATTTTGTGTGGAGGTGTCTTCATATATTATTTCCATTTCGGTTCCAGGGAACTGTACAGTAAAATACAGATTTGGCTTACACTTGAAATGATATGGACTACCATTTATGCATTGTACTGTACCTTAATATGAGAGTTTTTGTAGTTTGTCATAGATGTAAAGTTTCTAAGTTGCTGTGTCTATGAAGTAATTTTAAACCAGCATTTTAGAAGGCTGAGTAACAGAAGATCGAAAATATTGTGCGGAGATGTCATCATATATTAATTAAATTCCGAATGCATGGATCTGGACAGTAAAACCCAGACTTGGCAAATGATATTGACTACCATTTATGCATTTTACTGTACCTTAATATAAGAGGTTTTGTAGTTTCTCATATAGATTTAACGTTGCCCAGTTGTTGAGTCTATGAAGACATTTTGAACCAGTCTTTTGAAAATAACAGAAGATCGAAAATTTTGTATGGGGGTGTCTTCATATATTATTTGCATTTAGATTCCAGGGATCTTCACAGTAAAATACAAAGTTGGCTTACACTTGAAATGATATGTACTACCATTTATGTATTTTACTGTACCTTAATATAAGAGGTTTTGTAGTTTCCCACAGATATAATGTTTCCCAGTTGTTGAGTTTTTAAAGAAATTTGAAACCAGACTCTTGAAAGTAACAGAAGATCGAAAATTCTGTATGGAGGTGTCTTCATATATTATTCGCATTTTGGCTCCAGGGATCTTTAGAGTAAAACACTAATTTGGTTCACACTTGAAATGATATGGACTACCATTTATGCATTTTACCGTACCTTAATATAAGAGGTTTTCTAGTTTGCCGTAGATGCAACGTTTCTGAGTTGGTGTGTCTATGAAGTAATTTTAAACGAGCATTTTAAAAGGCTGACTAACAGAAGGTCGAAAATATAGTGTGGAGGTGTCTTCATATATTATATGCATTTCGGTTCCAGAGATCTGTACAGTAAAACTCATACTTGGCTTACACTTGAAATGTTATGTACTACCATTTATGTATTTTACTGTACCTTAATATAAGAAGATTCGCGGTTTCCCACAGATATAATGTTTCCAAGTTGTCGAGTCTACGAAGAAATTTTAAGCCAGTCTTTTGAAAGTAACAGAAGATCGAAAATTTTGTGTGGAAGTGACATCATATATTATTCGCATTTCGATTTCAGGGATCTGTACAGTAAAATACAGAATTGGCTTACACATGAAATGATATGAACTACCATTTATGCATTGTACTGTACCTTAATATGAGAGGTTTTGTAGTTTGTCATAGATGTAAAGTTTCGGAGTTGCTGTGTCTCTGAAGTAATTTCAAACCAACATTTTAAAAGGATGAATAACAGAAGATCGAAAATATTGTATGGAGGTGTCATCATATATTATTTGCATTTCGGTTCCAGGGATCTGTACAGTAAAACGCAGATTTGGCTTACTCTTGAAATGATATGGACTACCATTAATGCATTTTACTGTACCTTAGTATAAGAGGTTTTGTAGTTTCCCGTAGATATAATGTTTCCCAGTTGTTTAGTATATGAAGAAATTTTAAGCCAGTCTTTTGAAAGTAACATAAGATGGAAAATTTTTTGTGGAGCTGTCTTCATATATTATTCGCATTTCGGTTCCAGGGATCTGTACAGTAAAACACAGCCTTGGCTTACACTTATAATGATATGGACTACCATAAATGCATTTCACTATACCTTTATATAAGAGGTTTTGCAGCTTGTCATAGATGTAACGGGTTTGAGTTCCTGTGTCTATGAAGTAATTTTAATCCAGTATTTTGAAAGGCTGAGTAACAGAAGATCGAAAATATTGTGTGGAGGTGTCTTCATATATTATATGCATTTCGGTTCCAGAGACCTGTACAGTAAAACCCAGATTTGGCTCAGACTTAAAATGATATGGTCTACCATTAATGCATTTTACTGTACCTATATATAAGAGGTTTTGTATTTTCCCATAGATATAATGTTTCCCAGTTGTTGAGTCTATGAAGAAGTTTTAAGCCAGTCTTTTGAAAGTAACAGAAGATCGAAAATTTTGTGTGGAGGTGTCTTCATATATTATTTGCATTTCGGTTCCAGGGATCTGTACAGTAGAACACAGCTTAGGCTTACAAGTGAATTGATATGAACTACCATTAATGCATTTTACTGTACCTTTATATAAGAAGCTTTTCAGTTTGTCAAAGATGTAACGTTTCTGAGTTTCTGTGTCTATGAAGTACTTTTAAACAGTAACAGAAGTTCGAAAGCATTGTGTGGAGGTGTCATCATATATTAATTACATTCCGAATGCAAGCATCTGCACAGTTAAACCCCCTTATGGTTTACTATTAAAATTATATGGACTGCCATTAATGCATTTTACTGTATCTTGATATAAGAGGTTTTGTATTTTCCCATAGATATAACGCTTTTGAGTTGCTGAGTCTATGAAGAAATTTAAAACTAGTCTTTAGGAAGTCTGAGTAATAGAAGATCGACAATATTGTGTGGAGGTGTGATCATATAATAATTACATTCCAAAAGCCTGGATCTGCACAGTTAAACGCTCTCATGGTTTACTATTAAAATGATATGGACTGCCATGGATGCGTTGTACTGTACCTTGATATAAGGGGTTTTATAGTTTGCCATAGCTATTATAGGTTTCTGAGATGCTGAACCTCTGAAGAAATTTTAAGCCAGTCTTTAGGAATTCTGAGTAAGAAGCTTTAAAATTTGGTGAGGTGTCATCATATATTAATTGCATTTCGGATCCAGGGATCTGTACAGTAAAACCCAGTAGTGGTGCACACTTAAAATGATATATACTACCACTGATGCATTTTACTGTACCTTGATACAAGAAGTTTCGTAGTTTGCCATAGATATAATTTTTATGAGTTGCTGAGTCTATGATGAAATTTTAAACCATTCGTTTGATAGGCTGATCATCAGAAGATCGAAAACTTTGTGTAGAGGTTTCATCATATAATTGTATTTCATTTCCAGGGACCTGTAAAGTAAAACACAGGTTTGTTTTAAATCCAAAATGATTTGGGACACCACTCATGCATTTTACAGTACCCTAGTGTAAGAGATCTTGCAAATTCTCGTCGATATACATAACGTTATCCTGAGTAGTTGAGCCCATGAAGAAATTTGAAAATAGTCTTCAGACAGGCTGAGTAATATAATGTTGAATAGTTCGTGTGAAGACGTCATCATATAATTGAATTGCGGTTCCATCTACCTGTACAGCACGATCCACGCATTACTTCTTACTTGAAGAGGTTGCATGCATTAAACTGTACCTTATTAGTGTAGGAGTTCAAAATATCTATAACTTTTTCTTTTCCATGAACTTGATCCCGTTGATGGAGTCAGCAAAATCAAGCAGTTTATATCACATTGCCATACTGTTGGAATCATATAAAGAAACCTGGATCCCCGCAGTGAAAAGTGCGCATAATGATTCCTCAGGAAACCATAGGCGTATCATTTACTGTACCTGCATAATTGTAAGTTGCAGAGCTACATGTTGCTTCAGATTTAAAAAGTTGTAGAAGCTTACAATTGAAAACACGGATCAAAAAACCGGTTACAACTTTCTGGTGCTTAAATTTGAGAAATGTTCAGAGGTCGCCCACTCTAGGCGATAAAAGTTATAACCGGTTCTTTGATCCAGGGCCTCAATTTCCAATTTTTCTTCTGCGGGCTTGATGCCACTTCTGGAGGTAGCACATACAAGGAATTGAGCACACTTCTGTTTTAATGATCTACACAATCATAATCACGATTGTATTTCAGCTTGTAGTTTGGTGCTTATACTCTTCTTAAGACAATTAATTCGACTGTTTCTTTTTAGGATGATTCTTAAAGATGTAATAGAACGTTTGGCGAGGTGTCTCCATTCTGTCACTACAGTACAATGATTTACCAACGTTTTCCCAGTGGATCTGATTTTTTCTTCTCAAATAGATTTTGCTACAACTATAGATTACTATAGACATACACGACATACATGGGTTAGCTGTTACAAAAACTTTATCTGAAAGCTTCTTCAATTTATTTCTAATAATAGATGATTTTATTTATACCCGTCTCCTCAATCCAAACGAATGTTTCATCTTTGATCGTCCACTTCATGTAGCCATAGGACGCAATCTTGCCATTTCTCCTTGCCTCGTACACTTGGAACTTGATCCAATTCATGACTTCAATCTCTCTGCAAGTATAATCATCCTCAATTTTGATACTAGTACCCTTCAATTTGTATTTATTTTTCATCAGAAATATTTTTTCGGACAACGAATTCAGCTTTATGACGGTACCGCCTGTAATATATAGAGAATCCACAATGTTGATTTGCACTCCTGTTAGTAGTAAAAGGGTGTGATTAATTTGAGCTGTCGCATTCCAAATGCCCGATCTGAAGCCTTTAACAAAAATTGAGGTTTTTCTTAAGTTCCTTTGGCGCATTTCCCATACAAGTTGATGTTCACTCAGTTTTTTCGGCATCCATTCATATGCATTAGAAACTGTTCCGAACATGTTAGACTAAAGAGAATCTTCATCAACAATTGTCTTTACATTTAGTTGGTTATCTGCCACTCTGAGATTTTGAGTTTCCATAATCTTCATACTCCCATTATTTTAAAAAGCATAAATTCAGATTTAAATTGTAGAATTTTCAGTTTAATTTCAGTATTTTGTCAGTAGATTATCTCATCCCTTCAGATTGTTTCTCTTGCTTATTTCACAGATTCATGGACCTCCATGTCTTCTGGAATTGTGAACATTTCTCGCATACTGATTGATCGAGCTTTCGGTTTAATTTCTCTGAGAAATAATCTATCATTTATAGGTTGAAAATGCTTATTATCAATATTCCGGCTGTTCCTTCTTGAGCCCTCGGCCTCTTGCGTTGCAAACCACCAATCACACACAGTAGTTTTGCTTTTGTCCCAATTTTTGCCTGGTTGCATTCCTCCTCCACTCTTTATAAGAGCTGTTTGATTTTTCTCTGCACCGACAGACGTACTGACCGTTTCCCGATTCTTTTCCTCAGCCATAACATCACAGAAAATCACTCAAGTTTCTAGTCCAGGCTGTAAAATGGGTCTCATTCCCAGCCATTATAAGATATAACACCGAAGGCAAAAATTCTCTGCAATTTCT
Source organism: Andricus grossulariae (assembly GCA_011634705.1). Taxonomy (NCBI): domain Eukaryota; kingdom Metazoa; phylum Arthropoda; class Insecta; order Hymenoptera; family Cynipidae; genus Andricus; species Andricus grossulariae. Next base: position 17,386 of record JAABKJ010003040.1, read on the forward strand.
CTGAATATTTTTATTCTAGTTGTCTCCAAATATTCTTCAAAATTCTGCAAGTTACTCTGATTTTACTAGTAAGTTTGTAATAGGAAAGAGTGGTCATCAGTGGGTCGAGTAAATTTAAAGTCGTAAAATGAGCATGTGAAAGCGGCCCCCGCGCATATTATGCTGAAATTAATGTTATAAGTTCGTTTCTATGTGGTATGAAATTCCACTAAGTTTCAACTTCAAAATCCCATTTTTGTGGAGATATGGAGGGGGAAAGCAAAATCAAAAAAGTGATCTTTCTCGAAAACGGCTATACCGATTTTAATGAACAAAATATGTACTTCGAAGGCCACTCTGAAGAATTAAAAAAAACGATGAATTTCTCGAACAAAAAATAAGCATTAGAAAAATGTTTGAAAATTTTGCAATTTTTTTTCCTATGCTGTTTTAGAGATACCACTTTTATTTTTTCAAAAAAACATCCTTGCATTGTGTACTACAACTCAGATTTTTTATGATTTTTTTTATGTGGTGGAACATGGTTCAAAAAAGCAATGTACGTAACGGCGCGGCGCCGCTTGCTGCCTATAATACACGTATAGTTTCCAGAGTTTACCACGAGGAGCTTGTCTGCTATATCAGTTCATAATCATTGGGGTATTTTTTTAATGTCAGTCCCCTTGCCTCTCACATAATGCTTAATCTTCTTCACTGTCACCGTCAATTACTGGAATGCAACTATCGTTCATAAATAAATCGCTGAGTATTTCTGCTAGTTCGAAACCTTTTGATAAATACTTTGCGTAAGATAAATAATAAACGATAGCTGCAATGTGAGAACAGCAACCAACTGTTCTTCTGTCAATGTGAATGTGCTAATGCACATTCACATTCATAATGTGTCAGACCCGAAACCCCAACGCTGTTAGGCTTATACCTTAAAAAACACCTATATGTTGTGCGAGAAATATGTCTGGATGGAACTTTTACCTTCAGAACATTTTTCTCATGTTTAACATATTCTATATTCAATGTGCCATCTTTATTGAACATTTCAGCTAAATACGACACAGCTTGGGAGAGTTGATATGATCACGTAAAAAGAATCTTAAGATACCTTTTTGTCATCTCCGGATGTAATACTCTGGAAAGGGAGTTGCTTTCGAAGCCATCCTTTCTCTTCAGCCTCAATAGCCAAAGTATTTTCTATGGATTTTTGAGTATGCATCCTCTGAACCACTTCATCTAAAACGTCTACGTGTGAGAGTAACCTTCTGCCGAAAGTATTATTCAAAAATGCCGCAATTCTAAAGTAACTACCCACTTGAGGTAACAGCTTATTATCAAGCTTGTGATCAAGAAGGCGATACATTTGTTTTAACATACCATGCAAAGATTCAACAACCCAGCGAATTTTAGTAACAAAACATGACTGATTAGACTCTTCTGCTGTCAATTGCTACCTCTTACCTTTCAACGCAGGCATTAATACTTTAAACTTTTTTCCTCCAAACTACATACAATATCACGAAATCCGCGATCAAGTACAAAAGTATCACCTTCCTTTAAAAAGTTGCGTAGACCATTTGAATCTTCCAAAATATTTTGCAAAATTTTTGCATCATTTTTAGTTGGAAGATACGATCCAAGCATATCAATCACAAAACCGTCAGTCGTGCAGATAGTGATGGGTTTGCAAAGAGGAACTTTCTTTTGCCCCGAAAAAGATTTCCTCTGGTACTCACTCACATCAAACAGTTTCCTTGTTATTTCCGTAGTGTGATTACTTATAAGATCATCTCTGTTCAAAGCATTTAAGCCAAAAGAAAATGGTAGAATATCAGTTTCGAAAGATTTAAGTACGCTTGCACAATAATCAGAAATCGATTGTTCATTATCTAACTGAAAGACAGAACTGATTATTTTATTTAAGTTTCCTGTACGTAGTTTAAAGAGAAACAGAACCAGAGTTTGAATTACTGAACGGGATAAACGGCTTCTCAATGAAATCATCTTATCTTTTAAATCATTAAGCTGGTCCCATGCCAAGCCCGTAAAAACTTCAACTTCTTTTTCTGAAAGGCTGCATTCACCGACTTTATCAAATAAAGTCGCATCGCATTTGATAGAACGAGTTTCCATCACTTGGAATAACTCTAATACACTAAGACTCGTTGTATTAGAGTCGTGTACTTTCAGAAGCCTAAGATCTTCTAGGAAAATTCGATTTTTAATTATATGACTTGGACAGCACCGATTGCCAACCGGTATGTAGATTTGATTTTTTATGTAGGATTGCATTCGAGCCTCTTCCGGAATTACAATCAGATTGTTTTCAGAATGATAAATACAACAATATTTATGCGTGGAAACAGTTCTCTGAAGTGGAATCTCAATATATTCGATCTCAGGAGTAGCTTCATTTTTTTTACGTTAATTGCGAATGATGGATCAACAGTTGAATCAGCTTCCAATTCAGAATCTTCTACGCGATTATTTTTTTTTGTAAATAGAAAGTCTGCATTTGCGACATAAAATATCCGTAACAGCTATTGTTTTCTTTAAAGAGCTAGAAAAACAATTCGCTTCATATTCAGTTTCTACCATTTTTTTTCTACCAGTCATTTTCTTTAAAGAAATGTCGCAGCCAGCACACTTCAAATGCTTTAATGCAGAAGACATTTTTTAGAAAATAATAGCTAATTATTAATTAACTTAAATGATAGTAATTATTCAATGAATGAAATGAAATCAGATATTCAATAATGATAAATAGAAAAAAGAAATGAAATATCGTACTATTTTGTGAGACCGCAGGACACCTTCTGTAAATTGAACTCAGTCCTTGCTTGTGTCTCTTACTAGACAGAATGAGAAATTGAGCATCGAACTTTTCGTAAAAACGTAAGAAACAAATGACGATTGCTGCGATCGTCTTCTGTTTTTATGCATACGCCACAAAAAAATTATGGTTGCTGTAATTGTTTTTGTTTGCCTCCATTACAGAGCGCAAAAAAAATAAACGTTATATTATAAGGTTTAGTTAGCTATAAATAAAATTTAGAATTAATTTAGAAAAGAAATACACGATTCTTTGGATTTTGGGACATCAGAGTTTGTGACGGCTTCGAGCTTGACTGCTTGCTACCGCCATTCTTACCCCGGGCGTCCCTGATCAACTATATCTATGCTTACCGAACGATAAAGAGTCATGACTAAAGTTGTTTAAATCACGACCCCCCGGGCATTTCTATGTCCTAAAATAGAACGCAATTCGTCGTTTTCTAATTACGCATACGTAATTATGGCGAATAAATGACTTTGTGCTAAGGTGATTTGAAAATCCTTTTGTAGAATATTTGATTTTGTGACTACCAGACCCGAGGCCGTCACAAAAAACCGAAGATCAGTGTAAACGGTTCTAATGATCAAGTGGCACGAAATGAATGCATGGGGCAAAGTCGCGCTCATGATTTTTATTTTGTTGAATCATGTTCCACAACACACAAAAAATCATAAAAAATCTGAGTTATAATACGCATTGCAAGGATTTTTTGTTGATAAAATAAAAGTGGTATCTCAAAAACAACAAAGGAAAACAAAATTTTCAACCATTTTTCTAATGCTTATTTTTTTTCGAGAAATTCATCAATTCTTTTTTTTAATTCTCCAGAGTGGTCTTTGAAACATATATTTTGTTCATTTAAATCGGTTCAGCCGTTTTCGAGAAAAATCACTTTTTGGATTTTGTTTTCCCCCTCCATATCAACCACAAAAATGGGATTTTAAAGTTGAAACTTGGTGGAGTTTCATACCACATGGAAGCAAACTCATGACAATAATTTCAGCTTCATTCGCGCGGGGGCTGATTTCACATGCTTATTCCGCTAAACCCTTTGGCGAAATTCATAGACTTATGAAACTACTTTCATTATTATTTACTTACATAGTTTAATGTAAGGATTATACACATAGAAACGTGACTCAAATGTGATTGCCAGGATTTCGTATAGCTGATTGTATAAATTTAACGTTTTTCTGATATAAACAATTGTTCTAATTTCTAACGTCACCTACTATCGACGCAAAAATTATAGGCCTTTAAAACTTAAAAACTCAGCCAAAAAATGCTAGAGTAATAAGTAAATGGTCACTTCAAAGCCGAAAGTGTTTCACGTAAATGAGCATGAAGACGTTAATACAAAAAAAATTTGTGCTTTGCAGACTGAAAAATGTAAAAAAAAAAGTAAGGAATTTCGGGCCCATTTAAGAAGAGTGAAGTTTAGAGCATCATTTCTTATACAAGAGGCAATGGGAAAAACTTTTAAAAATTCATGAATATGAGGAAAACATTTGTGAAGAAATTGCAATTGACAAATTTGAGAAATAATAAAAATTTTTGCTTAAAATTACAAAAATGTACAACTATACAATCTTCAGTTCTAATGAAGATATTAAAGCGATTCAAACTCCAAAATGTAACGGATAGGCTCCGTAATTATTTACAATCTCCCGGATGGATGTGATTGTTTTATTTTGAGTGGAAATCGCGATATTTTTGGACATTTGTTTTGTTGGAAAGTAAGTGTTAGAAACCAGCGGGGGTGAATTTTTTTGGTGCCGCTCAGAAGAGGCGTCAATGTCTGGGCAAGAGTTTAGAAGCACGGGTCAAAGAAAGGCACCAGCGGTCGGCATCAAAAAAAGGCACCCCCGCTGCTTTCTGACACTTGCTTTCCAACCAAAAAAATGTATAAAAATATTGCGATTTTCGCGAAAATAAAAACATTTGCATCCTTCCGGGAGATTATAAATAATCACAGAGCCTATCCGTTACAGTTTGGGGTTTGAATCGCTTTAATATCTTCATGAGAATTGCACGGATTTTGAAAATTGGTCTTACTCTTGCTTAGTAGTTGCATTGTAATAATTGTAATTGAAAATTGAGAATAAATTAAAAATCGTAAAAACTAAATTGCAAAAAAAGATTTCGAAATTAGAAGAAATTTCTTTAACAATTTCAGTTTGCTAAAACATTGTTTTTGAATATAGTTTTTAGACATATATTAAATTCATACAAAATCATACCATAAATGCAACATCACGTTTGGGATTCTTAATTTTTACCGCCTATATTTCATTCATATTTGTATATAAATTAAATATTAGTTTAGTATATAAAATATATAAAATAAATTAAATAAAATGGCATTGTTTACTTACCTGATATTTTTATCAGTAATCATCATACATATTTCCACTTTTTTCAATTATGATATATATTGTTTATAAACAGCATCAAATGTCATCGGAAGCGTTCAAATGGCAGATGATTTTGTTTCACCAGGTCTGCCAATCTAAATAAAAAACTCTTGCTCGATCCACTGTTTTTAACCCAGTGTTGACTGAATGATGCGTGTAGAAAAATTATTTATAATAATTCATGTATGCGATTATAAGAATCCTAAATCATCAGGTATTTAAGCGGAGATCTTTCGGAATATTTATGTTAATCATATTTTTTTAAAAGTCATCTATTTCTGTGCAAATACTTACTAAAGTGAAGGTACAGTTTTTCAGCACTATATTAAAAAATGTTTTTTTTTTCGTTTTTTTTTTATCAATAGTATTCAGATAAAGTGTGTTCGCTAAAATGTTATTTATCCCTGTAGTTTAAGACGAATTGCTTCACCCATTTGGGGCATAATTAAAAAGACCCTCTGCCTACAGCGACCCAGTGATAGCCATGCTCTGCGTTTCTCAGAAACTTTTCACAAACTGTCTGCAAGGCATGTCTGATTACTCCCTCTCTCTCACTTTTTAATAGAAAATTTTTTATTAACATATCTATAAATTTTTCCAGGAAAACTACATAGATTCGGGATAAAATAAGTTAAGTTCTAATTTGTTTTCCTCAATCAAAAAATTTATTTCGGGAATCAAAAGAATGATTTTATTATACACTTAAAAGAAAAAGTGTTAACAGCATTCAATATTTAAAAGATTTGAAAATTATTCACTCTGATTTGTATAAGAAAAGAGCTTCATGATCTGTAACTTTTTAAAACTTTCTTTGCTGTTTTCTTAAAGAATCTAGATAATTATTCAAAGAATGTTTGTGTTAAAAATGTTCGCTGTCGAAGTGAATTGTTCTCATAGTATGTTGTTCTAGAAACATTATAGAAAGACACGTATTTACTTGCTTTCTTTAAAAAAATTTCTTTACGAAATTATTCCTTCGTGAATTTTGTGAAGAAAAAAATTAGTATCTAAAAATTGATCCAACTTTTTATTTTGTAAATTAATAAAACGGTGGCCGTTTATTGAAATTATGAAATGGATTTTTTAATCCTTTGTTAAATAACAATACAAAATTATTGAGTTGCTTTCTGCGAAGTAATAAAGTATCTATATCTTTGAAACTCTTTAATAAATCGAAGAAAGAGAACATTTTGTAGTAATATCTTACAATTAGATAATCAAGTTTATGTAAACATTTACTCCTGTATTTTGATACGTTTTTGAAAAAATCAAAATTTTAATTCACATGAAAGGAATAAGTTATTTTTTTTACTAGAAGGAGTTTTTTACCAAAAAAGGAAGTTTATAGAATATCTTCACTATATGAAATATCTATACAAATCTACAAACGAACAAAAAAAAACCAAGTAGAGGTTTAAAAAAAATCGAATTTTAAGGTTGTTCATATAATTTACATTTTACAGAATTTAAGTTTCTCTTACCCTTTTTGTGAATCTTTTTATCGATATCTGCAGGCTAAACCCACTTAAAATTTACCAGAAGAATGTCCATCACTCTTACAATCTAGCGAGACATTTTTAAGAGAAAAGGGGAGATTTAATATGCATAATTCTCTGCAAATAATTTTCTCTTTAGAGTAATTTGTTTATTGCAAATCTCGGTGGCTCTTGATTTCTTTTAAACATGCCCAGGAGAAAAATCAGAGAAAATGCAGTAAAAGTTTTCCACCAAAGAACATAGGAACACAGATTCCTTAAATTATAATAGAAAAATTTGACGCATTTGAAGCGACAATAATAAAAGAAAGCCGAAGGGGTTCACAGTATTTTAGGAGGTTTTCCGAAACTTCCATTTTATTTCACTTTTTCATAAAGGAATGAAATAAACGACGAATTTTTCCATAAATTAGGTATTGTTCGATTTATAGTGAGCCCTGATAACGATTTTTTTCAACTTCGGACTCTTTTTCCGTAAACACCTAACTGGTTAGATCACGAGAGTAAATGCCAAGATGTTGTTCTTGCAACAACGCATACTAGACTGATACATTTTGGTTTGGATGGCTTCTCCCTTGACATCGAGAAGGAGGCCTGAGTGGGAAATAGAGGGAGGAGCTTTTTACTAATAGAATCAATTAAGATGTTTCTGACGATATGGGGTTCTAAGGTGCACAAGGTAAGTGCAGGTTGTCTAACACAAAGGAGTTTGTACTAAGTACTTGGTCGAGCAAGAAGCATGGGCAATTACGTTCCAATCAAGGCACTCTTCGACCAATTTGTATGCTTGTATGGAAGAATGGCCTGCCTGGAAGAATCAAAGTATACATGGAAAATAAAAATAAATGTTTGAATTTATTTTGTAGATCAAAAATGTTAAAAATTGCAGCAATCTAAAAATGTGAGATATAACGTCGAAAAGTTAACAGGAATAAAAAAATATGTAATTTTTAGAAAAATATCTCAAAGGTCTCTAAATTAATCACTGTAGAAAAGTTTTTTGTGAATTAAATATTAACTATAGCAGAAATTATTATATTTATTAATTGTGAATATTAGCAAGAAATTTTTTCTGAGATTTGTTATCTAAAATATAAATTTTTTAACCATTTTCTTAAATCCATCTTCTCTGTTAATGAAAAATTAAATATCGTAAATCGTAATGTGATAATACAATTAGAAATTGCATAATTTTTTGTCTTTCGAACCAAGCCAAAAAAATCGTACTGCTTCTGACTGAGAATTGACTAAACGGACATTCCATGTCAAAGACAAAACTCAAGTCATCCAATTTTCTCATTTTCAGTTATTTTGCAGTATTTAAATTATCAAGTAAAAATGTAAAATTATATGCACCATTTTCGTCTATTATAATAGACAACAAAGATGCATGTATCACATATTAGTGTTCATTGTAATTTTGTAGAGAGCATTGCGAAATAATACCATGAAAACGATCAAGACTTTCTGGTCAACCCAATAATATTTGAAGTCTTCTTAAGTTGTCATTCAAACCTAAATGTTGTCTTCTTATTATTTTCGATAAATTTTTTTCAAATTGCTAAATAGTTTCTAGTCAATACGAATTAACACTGAATAATACCTATCATTTTTATAAACAATTATTATAAGCAAATTCACAATTTAGCCATTTTTGTTCATAAAAGCTCCGTTCCTTCGTGGTAAACGCATTACAGTACGCTCCCGCCACTGAAATCTCTGTATATTCCACTTCTCCGCCACACGTATTTCAACGCACACATTATTGTCTCTCCTACTTACTTCAGTAGGCGACTGCGAGGCTCTGGGCTAGCCTGCGCATGTGCGAACGTGCGAGTTCCAAGTAGTAGTCAGTAGAGTGCACCTTAAGGTGATCCAAAAATGTATTGGATTTTTTTTTTAATTTTCATGCATATCGCCTGGAAATTTGTTCGAATCCACAAAAAAATAAGTTCTTTTTTTCAAATGATATTCAGAGGTTCCGCAAGCCCCATGATGTTTAACACCTAAGTGTTTCCCATAAGAAAAAAGACGGTTTTGTAAATTTTATTCAGAATGGTCAATATTAGGTCAATCGAGTTGAAACTCAACAATTCTCTTCACAAGCAGCTATAGAATATAAATTATTAATTACTTTTTGAATACCACCTCCATAAGTCTGAATCATGGAGTCTACAAAAAATCTCATAAGTGAAAAATTAGATTTTGTGAGTTATTGGGGCTAATTATGATTTTTTTTGCAGTTATTTCAATACAAATTGTTTATAATACATAAAATACTACTTTCTACTGATAATTATATGTTTATAATAATTGTTTAAACATGTTATTATTGTTTTTAGTAATGTTCTCTTAGAATAGAGTGAGCTGTTATTCTTACACAGCGGCCGCAAGTATTGGAGGTGACAACAGTCACCTCTGGATGCTTTCTTAGAGCTACCATGAACAAATTATTATTATTATTATTATTATTATGTATAACTACACTGTAAAAAAAGTTGGTGTAAATTTACATCCTGCGACGATGGAAATAATTCGATCGGTGTGGCACATAGTAAA
>JAABKJ010003041.1:0-26681 GCA_011634705.1 Andricus grossulariae
AATTAATTTCCTTGTTGAAAATTCAACTATTTAGTTTTAAAATTAGTCCTTCTTGATAGAAAGTTCTTCTTTTTGTTGAAAAATCGTCTTTTTTGGTAGGAAATACATTTTTTGGTTGAAAGTTCAACCGCTTGGTTACAAAATTCGTCTTTCTTGATAGAAAATTAATATTATTTGTTAGAAATTCAACTGTTTTCTTGAAAATTCGTCTTTATTGGTAGAAAATTAATATTCTTTCTTGAAAATTCGTCTTTTTCGATATGAAATTAATCCTCTTGGTTGAAAATTCAAATATTTGGTTGAAAATTCGTCCTTTTTGGCAGAAAGTTATTCTTTTTGTTGAAAATTCGTCTTTTTTGATAGGAAATACATTTTTTTTTTGAAAATTCAACTGCTAATTAAAAAAATTGGTCTTTCTTGGTAGAAAATTCCTGCTGTATGGTAGAAAATTAATCTTCTGGGTTGAAAATTAAACTCTTTTTTTTTATTGTTGAAAATTTGTCTTTTTGGTAAGAAATTCATCTTCTTGGTTGAAAATTCAACTGTTTGCTTGAAAACTCAACTGCTTGGTTACAAAATTCGTCTTTCTTGGTAGAAAATTAATATTCTTTGTTAGGAATTCAATTATTTGGTTGAAAATTCCTACTGTATGGTAGAAAATTAATCTTCAGGGTTGAAAATTCAACTTTTTTTTAAATTCGTCTTTTTGGTATGAAATTAAGCTTCTGGGTTGAAAATTCAACTGTTTGCTTGAAAATGCGTCTTTATTGGTAGAAAATTAATATTCTTTCTTGAAAATTCGTCTTTTTCGATATGAAATTAATCCTCTAGGTTGAAAATTGAAATATTTTGTTGAAAATTCGTCCTTTTTGGTAGAAAGTTATTATTTTTGTTGAAAATTCGTCTTTTTTGGTAGGAAATAAATTTTTTTGGTTGAAAATTCAACTGCTTGGTTAAAAAATTCGTCTGTCTTGGTAGAAAATTAATATACTTTGTTAGAAATTCAATTATTTGGTTGAAAATTTCTACTGTATGGTAGAAAATTAATCTTTTGGGTCAAAAGTTCAAATATTTTGTTGAAAATTCGTCTTTTTCGGTAGAAAATTAATCTCCTTGTTGAAAATTCAATTATTTAGTTTTAAAATTAGTCCTTCTTGGTAGAAAGTTATTCTTTTTGATTAAAATTTCGTCTTTTTTGGTAGAAAATTAATTTTTTGGTTGAAAACCCAACAGCTTGGTTGAAAATTCGTCTTTCATGGTAGAAAATTAATATTCTTTGTTAAAAATTCGCTTATTTGGTCGAAAATTCATACTTTATTGTAAAAAATTAATCTTATGGGTTAAAAATGCATTGTGTTTTAATTCTTCCTTCTTGATAGAAAGTTATTCTTTGTGGCTGAAAATTCGTCTCTTTTGGTAAGAAATCAATTTTTTGGTTGAAAATTCCTCTTTCTTGGTAGAAAATTAATCTTCTTGATTAAAAATTCAACTTTGTTTTTTTAAATTCATCTTTTCGGTTTGAAATTAATCTTCTTGGCTGTAAATTCAAATATTTTTGTTGAAAATTCGTCCTTTTTGGTAGAAACTTCTTCTTTTTGTTGAAAATTCGTTGTTTTTGGTAGGAAATAAATTTTTTTTCTTGAAAATTCAACTGCTTGGTTAAAAAATTCGTCTTTCTTGGTAGAAAATTAATATTCTTTGTTAGAAATTCAATTATTTGGTTGAAAATTCCTACTGTATGGTAGAAAATTAATCTTCTGGGTTAAAAGTTCAAATATTTTGTTGAAAATTCGTCTTTTTCGGTAGAAAATTAATTTTTTGGTTGAAAACTCAATTGCTTGGTTGAAAATTCGTCTTTCTTGGTAGAAAATTAATATTCTTGGTTAAAAATTCACTTATTTGGTTGAAAATTCGTATTTTATGGTAGAAAATTAATCTTATGGGTTGAAAATACAACTTCTTTTTTAAATTCGTCTCTTTGTTATGAAATTAATCTTCCTGGTTAAAAAAACTACTATTTAGTTTTAAAATTAGTCCTTCTTGATAGAAAGTTATTCTTTTTGTTGAAAATTCGTCTTTTTTCGTAGGAAATCAATTTTTTGGTTGAAAACTAAACTGCTTGGTTACAAAATTCGCCTTTCTTGGTAGAAAATTAATATTGTTTCTTGAAAATTCGTCTTTTTCTATATGAAATTAATCCTCTTTGTTGAAAATTCAAATATTTTGTTGAAAATTCGTCCTTTTTGGCAGAAAGTTATTCTTTTTGTTGAAAATTCGTATTTTTTGGTAGGAAATACATTTTTTTGGTTGAAAATTCAACTACTGGTTAAAAAATTTGTCTTTCTTGGTAGAAAATTCCTACTGTATGGTAGAAAATTAATCTTCTGTGTTGAAAGTTCAACTCTTTTTTTTTTAATTTGTCTTTTTGGTAAGAAATTAATCTTCTTGGTTGAAAATTCAACTGTTTGCTTGAAAATTCGTCTTTATTGGTAGAAAATTAATCTTCGTTTTTGAAAATTCGTCTTTTTCAATGGAAAATTAATCTTTTTGATTAAAAATTTATCTAGTTTGTTGAAAATACAACATTTTTACTTGGAATTTTAGAAATTTAAATCGTTTCAAATTTAATTTATTATATTACCCACATTAATTCTATTTAAAGGAATTTATTCCCTTATTTTCGTGAAATCTTTTTCAGGATTTGAGTAGACACCCTGATTAGCTATTCCGAAATTTAATCCTTCAAGATTCTACGCTTTGAAATTAATAATTTTTAAAATATCTTAATTTCAGGGGATATTTGCAATCATAATCGCCACCATCTCGCCAGATTTTTTACTACATTTGATACAAAAACTGAATTCATCTTCCAAATGTCAATAAAATCAAGAAACTCTCTTTCGTGTGTACAGTCATTTATTTTAAAATACAAGAACGATCATTACAATCTTAAAAAACAACACTGTGTCTTATTTCTCCAAAACTACTCTTAATTTAATAATTTCAGTGAAAGTTTTGGGCATGATTAAAAATGAGATCAGTACATGAATAACTGAAGAATATATAATAATTTATAGACATGTGCATATAAAATTAAATCTAATAATAATTTTTACCCATAGATTGAGATTCACAAAACTGACAGTCATAAAAACTTCTAAGCTGCCGAAAATACGACAAAAGTATAAACGATTAAAAAACACCTAATGTGGCAAGTCTTGTAAATTCGTAAAAATTTTATAAAAGGGCAAAAACTCAGCATTAGTTTTTTTTTATGGAATTATGTAATAATTAGTCTTTGGATTATTTACCATTGAAATGGGAAAAATGGTTCGTAGCATTAAATCGAAATTGGTAATATCTTTAGGCCTCTCTTTGTCGATTTGGCACATCTTCTAAATCTTGAACAAGGAAATAAATAAATAATAAATGTAGGCCCTTTGTGCCAATTTTTGTTCATCCAATGTTGGTCAGTCTTTGCGTTGAATGAGTCATTTTTTAAAGTACTCTTGCACTTCATAAGCGTATGCGGAATGTTCTGAAATAAAAATTTTGTATATAAATATATTCAAATTAAATTGTTTGGAGATAATTATCAAATTTACAGACTTCACAGTTCCCCTTTTTTCTCCTTTTTTCGCTTAAATGCGAATTGAGTTAATAGAAACTAATAAGAAAATCCAATTATTTTTCGTTAAAAGTTAATTATTTTTAAATGAAAAGTCTACTATTACATTTTTGGTTGAGAAGTAATCTATTTAGTGAAAATTTTATTATTTGATTGAAAATTTTAATTTTGTTGAAAAGTCATCCTGTTTGGTCGGAAATTCAAATGCTTGGTTGAAAATCAATTTTATTGGTTGAAGATTGAAACATTTCGTTGAAAATTCTTTTTTTTTTTGTTTGTTGAAAATTAGTTTTCTTAACTGAAAATTGAAGTATTGAATTTTTGGTTGAAAATTGATAGTTTTTAGTTGAAAAGACAACCTTCAACCATTACATTTTTCGTTGAACATTCTTATTTTTTTGTCGAAAATTCAACTATACTTAGTTTAAAATTGAACTACTTTGATAAAAATTCATTTTATTAAATGAAAATTATTATTTTTTAATTGAAAATTTAACTTTTCCTTTTTTTAATTTATCATTTTTAATTAAAAGTTCAACTATTTGGTTGAAAATTTATCTTTTTAGACAGAAAATACGTCTTTTTGGATTAAAAATTCATCTTTGGTAGAAATTAATTTTTGTTTTAAGTTAATTCTTTTTGATTAAAAAGTCTACTATTATATTTTTGGTTTAGAATTCATCTCTTTGGTTGAAAATTTAACTGCTTTATTGAAAATTATTTTACTGTTGAATATTTATATTTTCGGGTTGAAAATTCAACTATTTTGTAGAAAATAGTTTTTAAAGATTCAACTATTTTGTTGATAATTAACTTTTTTGTTGAAAAATTATATTTTGGGGATGAAAATTCGACTATTTTGTTGAAAAATCCCTTTTTGATTTGAACATTCATCTTTGTATTTTGAAAATTCAACGATTTGCTCAACAATTCTACTTTTTTGTTAAAGATTTGTTTATTTTGGTTGACGGATTTACTATTTGTTTGAAATTTTAACTGATTGGTTAAAAATGAACTTTTTTGTTGAAAATTCTTCTTTTTGGCTTGAAATGTCAACAGTTTGATAGAAAATTCAACAATTTTCTAGAATCTTCAACTATTTTGTTAAAAATTAAGTTTTTTTCTTGACAATTCATATTTTGGAATTAAAAATTCAACTGTTTTATTGAAAATTCTTCTTTTTGGCTTGAAATTTCAACAGTTTGGTAGAAAATTAAACAATTTTATAGAAACTTCAACTATCTTTTTGAAAATTAACTTTTTTCATGAAAATTCATATTTTGGGGTTGAAAATTCAACGGTTTTGTTGAAAATTTGTGTTTTTGATTTGAAAATTCATCTTTGTAATTGGAAAATTCAACTTTTTTGTTAAAAATTCGTTTCTTTTGCTTAAAGGTTTAACTGTTTGTTTGAAAAATCATCTTCTCGGATTTAAAAGTCATATGTTTTGTAAAAAATTCGACTTTTTATCTTGAAAACTCAACTCTTTTGTTAAAAATTCGTCTTTTTAGGTTGAAAATTCATCCCTTTTGGTAGAAAATTTAACAGTTTGGTTCAAAATTCAACTTTTTGCCGAAAATTCGTCTTTTTGGCTTGAAATTTCAACAATTTGGCAGAAAAATAAACTATTTGCTTGAAAATTCAACAATTTGGTTAAAAATTCACTTGTTTTGTATTAAATTCGTCTTTTTGGCTTCAAATATCAGAAATTTCGTAGAAAAAACAACTATTTGGTTGAAAATTCAACTCGCTGGTTAAAAATAAACTTTTTTTGTTGAAAATTCGCCTTTTTGACTTAAAAATTTCAACATTTTGGTAGAAAGTTCAACATTTTTATAGAAACTTTAACTTTTTTGTTTAAAATTCGTTTCTTTTGCTTAATGGTTCAACTATTTGGTTGGAAATTCATATTCTCGGGTTTAAATGTCAAATTTTTCTCTAAAAAAATCGACTTTTTATCTTGAAAACTGAATTCTTTTGTTGAAAATTGGTCTTTTTAGGTTGAACATTCATATGTTTTGGTAGAAAATTCATATTTTTAATATAAAATTCAACAATTTGATTAAAAATTCAATTGTTTTGTAGAAAATTCGTCTTTTTTGCTTGAAATTTGCACAGTTTGGTAGAAAATTCAACTATTTTGTTAAAAATTAAGTTTTTTTGTTGACAATTCATATTTTGGAATTAAAAATTTAACTGTTTTGTTGAAAATTCTTCTTTTTGGCTTAACATTTTAACAATTTGGTAGAACATTAAACAATTTTATAGAAACTTCAACTATCTTCTTGAAAATTAACTTTTTTGATGAAAATTTATATTTTGGGGTTGAAAATTCAACGGTTTTGTTGAAAATACGTGTTTTTGATTTGAAAATTCATCTTTGCAATTGGAAAATTTAACTCTTTTGTAGAAAATTCGTATCTTTGGCTTGAAAATTCAACAGTTTGGTTAAAAATATAATTGTTTTGCAGAAAATTCGTCTTTTTGGCTTGAAATTTCAACAATTTGGTAGAAAAATAAATTATTTGTTTAAAGGTTCAATTATTTGGTAAAAAATGTAACTTTTAATTAAGAATGCTCTTCTTTTGCTTGAAGGTGCAACTATTATGTTGAAAATTGATCTTTTCGGGTTTAAATGTCCAATTTTTTCTAAAAAAATTCGACTTTTTATCTTGAAAATTCAACTCTTATGTTAAAAATTTGCCTTTTTGGGTCGGAAAATCATCGTCTTGAGTTGAAAATGCAATTATTTTCGTATAAAATTCAACAACTTGGTAGAAAAATCAACTATGTGGTTGAAAATTTAACTGGTTAGTTGAAAATTAACTTTTTTGTTGACGATTCGTATTTTGGCTTGTAAATTCAACAGTTTGGTAGAAAATTCGACAATTTTCTAGAAACTTCAACTATTCTGTTGAAAATTTATATGCTGGGGTTGAAAATTAAACTATTTTGTTAAAAATTGGTCTATTTAGGTTGAAAATTCATCTGTTTTGGTACAAAATTCATATTTTTAATATAAAATTCAACAATTTGGTTAAAAAATCAACTTTTTGTAGAAAATTTGTCTTTTTGGCTTGAAAATTCAACAATCGGGGTAAAAATTAAATTTCTTTGTAGAAAATTCGTCTTTTTGGCTTAAAATTTCAACAATTTGGTAGAAAAATCAATTATTT
Organism: Andricus grossulariae; assembly: GCA_011634705.1. NCBI lineage: Eukaryota > Metazoa > Arthropoda > Insecta > Hymenoptera > Cynipidae > Andricus > Andricus grossulariae. Next base: position 6,805 of record JAABKJ010003041.1, read on the forward strand.
GTTTGAAAATTCAACTATTTTGTTGAAAATTTGTATTTTGGAATTGAAAATTAACTGTTTTGTTGAAAATTCGTCTTTTTGGCTTAAAAATTTCAATAGTTTAGTAGAAAGTTCAACATTTTTATTGAAACATCAACTATTTTCTTGAAAATTAATTTTTTTGTTGGAAATTTATATTTTGGAATTGAAAATTCAACTGTTTTGTTGAAAATTCGTCTTTTTAAATTGAAATTTCAACAATTTAGTAGAAAATTCAACAATTTCATAGAAACTTAAACTATTTTGTTGAGAATTAACTCTTTTGTTGAAAATTTATATTTTTGAGCTGAAAATTTTATTATTTTGGTATAAAATTCAACAATTTAGTTAAAAATTCAACTAGTTTGTTAAAAATTGATTATTTTGTTGAAAATTCGTCTTTTTGACTTGATATTTCAACAGTTTGGTTGAAAATTCGACAATTTTCTAGAAACTTCAACTACTTTCTTGAAAATTAATATGTTGGGATTGAAAATTCAACTGTTTTGTTAAGAATTGGTCTTTTTAGATTGAAAATTCATGTGTTTTGATAGAAAATATATTTTTTTTAACATGAAATTCAACAATTTGGTTAAAAATTAAATTGTTTGGTAGAAAATTCGTCTTTTTGGCTCAAAATTTCAATAATTTCATAGAAACTTAGACTATTTTGTTGAGAATTAACTGTTTTGTTGAAAATTTATATTTTGGGGTAGAAAATTCATCTTTTTTGCTTAAAATTTCAACAATTTGGTTCTTTTGGCTTGAAATTTCCACAGTTTGGTAGAAAATTCAATAATTTTATAGAAACTTCAACTGGTTGGATAAAAATTAATTTTTTGTTGAAAATTCGTCTTTTTGGCTTAAAATCTCAACATTTTGGTAGAAAATTCAATAATTTTATAGGAACTTCAACTATTTTCTTGAAAACTTTTTTGTTAAAAATTCGTCTTTTTGATTGGAAAATTCATCGTATTTTCAAAATTCAACTATTTGATTAAAAATTCAAGTTTTTTGTTAGAAATTAGTTTCTTTTGCTTGAAGGTTTAACAATTTAATTGAAAATTCTTCTTCTTGGGTTTAAAAGTCACACGTTTTCTCAAAAATTCAACTTTTTATCTTGAAAACTCAACACTTTTTTGGATATTTGTCTTTTTGGGTTAAGAAGTCAACTATTTAAAAAAGAAATGCAATATACTTCGATTTGAAATCTTAGGAATATGTACCTTCATTAATTTTATTAAAAATCATTTATATTCCTATTATTCCCCTATTTTCATGAAAAATCACCCTATTTCCTCTGTTTTGAGACCAAGCATTTTGGACTGTGAAGACTGAATTTCAACTGTAAAAATAATTTTAATTCTCACTTGGAAAAGTCACTGCTTTTTTCAATGATGTGTTCAAATTCCGCAAAACTCAGAGCACCATCGTCGTCTAAATCGGCTTCTTCTAATAAATATTGAAGAAGCTGTTGCATATCTGTGTCATTCAATCTCTGGGGAGCAGTTAATCTATCCACGACTTGTCGTAAATCCCCGATGCCTAGCATATCATCGCCGTCGAAATCTAAAAAAAATAATAAAATTATTCGAAAAAATGTCAGGGTGGCCGTTTTAATCACAGAAAAAAAAATCCTGGTTATTTCCCAGTAATCTAAACATTTTTCAGGGTCAATGAAAGTCAAAAATTCGAACTTTGGAGCTCAAAATTTTTCCATTTGAAGTAATAAAAACTGAGCTGCCAATCATTTTAAAGAATTTTAAGCTAGACATATTAAAAATTGAACGATTACATTTTTGTTATAAACTGAACATTTCTTAAATCAGAAGTTAAATTATTTTTGTTTTAAATAATTTTTTTGATATCCTTAAAAAGTTTCATAATTTTATTTCAAAATCTTGAAACATCTACATGTTGTTTGACAATTTTTCAAATTTTAAATCATTTTTGAAATTTTTTCAGAACTTCTAAACATCTTTTAAAAGGATTCGAATTCTTTCTAAAAAATTTCCTACCATTTTTTTTAAATCCTGGAAAATAAAAAATATTTCCCAGATTCACTTTTGACAATTTTGGCAATCTTTTTAAATATTCTCTTAAAATTAATTTTTCAAAATGAAGAGTCATTTTCAATTTTCCTGGGAATCTTAAGAAAATGTTTTTTATTCTTTTGAAGCCTATCATAATTCTTGAAAATCTTCTAAATTTTTTATTCGAAATCTGCACAAATCTATAACATCAACATTCAACAATTTTACTTGTAAATTTTGTTTTTTTAATAGAACTTTTAAAATTGTAACGCTCCAAATTTAAGTTTTTTTTTAGTTTTGAATATTTGATTTATAATTAATAATTCTAAATGAACAGTAAAATGTTTATAAATATTAAGCAATTGTTCTTTTTCTTAATTAAAAAATGTCAAATTTTTAAGTTTCAAATTTTAGACTGAAACAATATTTTAAACTTAATAAAAGTTATTAAAAAATTTTAAATAGTTTATAAAGTTTCAATCGTGCGTTTAATCTTTAACGTTAAAATCTGGAAATTCTTCAATTTTGAACTGATTTCGAATCGTCTTGTAAAAGCTTTTAATTGTTTATTTTTTAAGTCCTTAAAACTGTAAAATTCCATAGTGTCCAGTTTTTGAAATTGAATTAAACAATCACAATAAGACTGTGCCCTAAAAAATTATGACCAAAATTTAGGTCCGCGCGATTAAAATCGCGAATTTTCGTTTTCGGGCATGAAAAATCGGGACACATAGCAAAAAAATCCAAAAATCAAGACATGTCCTGATAATTCAGGACGTCTGGTCACCCTAATAAAGGAGACATATTTAGATGGCGTAATTTTAATCTATAAATGCTTAAACACAGTCCTAATAATAATCTCATTTATTTAAACTATATTTCAATAAAATAGAAAATAATGAAACAAAATTATATTTACCTGTCCAGAACATATTTGATGAACAGCTTCTTTACTAATTGCTCCAATTTTCTTCGAAGCATCAGTTGTGGCTTCTGGTTCAGTCATTTTGATATGAAGAGTATATACTTTTATACTTTATTTTCTATGCATTCCCAAATTTTTTTAAACTTGTGTGCACGTAATTATGACTACACGAATGTGATCAGAAACCGATTAGTGCTTTCAGTGTTTTAATTTCTAACACCTAGATATAATTTCTTCTGACATTTAAACACAAAATGAGACACAAAAAAAGCTTTGACCGACAAAATTTCATGGAATTTTAAGTGCTCATAACATGTCACACAAACCAAACAATATTAAGAAGGTTATGTTCGTCCTTTTAAAATATTTACATATTGATTTTGAAAATTCCCGCCAATTAAAAAACAGTAGAGCCACTACACAACTAGCATTCTGAAATGTGAACTCGACTTAATTTCTTGTGTTGCACATAACCTCAATTTGACATTTTGTTTCCAGGAAGTCAGTTTAGTTTTTCTCGTTTTTCTAATTAGTGAAGTAAAAATTATACAGTCAAGAAAGTTGGAAACGGTGACAAAATGCTGGCATCGTTGCGTAAATCTTGTAGTCTATTGGTAAGTATTTCTTAAGATTTTAATTGTAATCTGGCGCAACATTATGTAACCTCAAATAATCGATTTTTGATTGTTTTTGTGCAAAATAAACATTTTACATTTTTTACAGACTCTAAAAAATGTCAGGGGATTACAAGCCACAATCCCACGAGGATCTGACCAGTTATTTGTGGTAAGCTTAATATTGATATTGTAATAAAAATATTTAATTGATGATAGAATGTTATAATTGTGTCTTTCTTGTTGAGAAAATTATGTTTAGATGTTCCGCAAGTCCCGTTAAATTTAACACGCACTTTGCATAAAAAAGACGTTTTTGAAAATTTTATTCATAATCTACAATATTTGGTGAATCGATTTTAAACTCAACACTTCTTTTCGTAATTAATTATAGAATACAAATGATTTGTTAAAAATTAGTCTTTTCGGCTTCAAGATTCAACTATTTTAGTAAAAAATGTAAGTGTTTGGTTGAAAATTCACTGTTTTTGTTCAAAATTTATATTTTAGGTTTGAAAATTCAACTGGTTTGTAGAAAATTCGTCTTTTTGGCATAAAAAATCAACATTTTTTGTTCTTTAGGGATTGAAAAATATTTCTTGATTGAAAATTCGACTCTTTTTTTGAAAATTCGTCTTTGCGATTAAAAAATTCATCTCTTACCTTAGAAATTTTGTTGTTTTAAAAATGAAACTCTGGCTTAAAATCTAGTTGAACCTCAACACTTCACTTCACAATTAGCTATAGAATACAAATGATTTGTTAAAAATTAGTCTTTTCGGCTTCAAGATTCAACTATTTTAGTAAAAAATTTAAGTGTTTGGTTGAAAATTCACTGTTTTTGTTAAAAATTCATATTTTAGGTTTGAAAATTCAACTGGTTTGTAGAATATTGGTCTTTTTAGCATAACAATTTAACATTTTCAAAAACAATTTTGTGTTTTTTATTGACTGAAAAATATTTCTTGATTGAAAATTCAACTCTTTTTTTTAATGCAACTCTTTGGCTTAAAATTATTCTGTTTTGGTTAAGAATTTAACTCTTTTTTTTCAATTATTTTTTTTGTGATATATCAATTATTACGATTTTTGTTGATGGTTTATTATTTTAGTTTAAAACCCTTTTTTTTGGTTGAAAATTATTTTTTTTTAATTAATTTCTTTTACTGAAAAAATAGCTTCCATTTTTCGTTCAAACTTGTACTTTTTTAATTGAAAATTTCAGTCTTTTTTGGAATATTCGTCTTTTTTGGTAGAAAATTAATCTCCTTGATTGAAAATTCGTTTTTTGTGTCGAAAATTCAACTGGTTAAAAATTCATATTTGTGGTTCAAAATTCTTTTATTTACATACTAATAATTAATTTTTAAACTGAAAATTGACCTATTACAGTTTTTGTTGAAAATCCATCTTTTTTCTTTAAAAATTCAACTATTTGGTTAAATATTCACGTATTTTATTAAAAATTATATTTTGGGTGTTGATTTATCATTTTAATTGAAAAATCTTTTTTTTTCAAAATTCGTTTTTTTTGACATGAAAATTTAACATTTTCTATACAATTTTGTGTTCTTTATTGACTGAAAAATCTTTCTTGGTAGAAAATTGAACACTTTTTTGAAAATTCATCTTTGTGGTTAAATTTATTCATCTCTTATAGTAGAAATTTCATCTTTTTTGGTTAAAAATGAAACTCTGGCTTGAAATTATTCTGTTTTAGTTGACAATTCAACTTCTTTTTAATTCGTCTCTTTTTGGTTGAATTAAATTGTTTTTGGTTTAATGTTAAAATATTTTTTGGTTGATATATAAATTATTACATTTTTGGTTGATGATTCATAATTTTAGTTTAAAAACCTTTTTTGTGTGAAAACTTTTTTTTTTTTTATAATTTCTTTTATTGAAAAATTAACTTCCATTTTTGCTTAAAATTTATCTTTTTTAATTGAAAATTTAAGTATTGTGTTTGGTGGAACATTAATCTTCTTGATTGAAAATTCATTTTTTTTTTTTAAGATTTATCATTTTAGTTGCAAAATCTTTCTTTTTCTTGAAAATTTAACTAATTTGTTTGCAAAATGAACTACTTTGTTGAAAATTCTTTTTTTTATAATAACTTCGTTAACTGAAAATATAACTTTTAAATTTTTTAAAATAAATTCTGTTTCCATTTCGATTACAGTTTCTTGCATCTAAAATGCCAATTATTACTTATGTTTATTAATTTAGGACGTTCCAATTTCAAAAATTTCAGGATTCGGCATCAAGGCATTGCATTTTAAACTGATGAATTATGTTGCTTTTTTTTAATTTAGACATTGTAAAGTTTGGAGCTGGAAAATAGTTAATATTTCAAGTTTATAGATAGTTTAATTGCTGGAAATAAGATTTCAAGAATGTGACAAAATAGATGTCAATTTCAAATAAAGTGAGTAAATAGTGACACAATCAGTAGCAAATTTCGGAATTACTGACAGTAGTATTAATTTCATATAAATAGTTATTCTTCTTCAACAGCGGCATATTAGTTAAAACTTAAATTATAATTTAAATATTTTGTTAATAGAGAATAATTATTGATACTTTTTCTAAGTGTGATTATTTAAAAAAATTAAATATACGTCCAATAAATAAACAGTCAGTAATTAAATTCTTGAAATTTGGTGTACACCTTTCATGAAATCTTGTAGAATCCCTGGAAATCTTTGCAGTTCTTAGAAATTCTGTGAATTCTTTTGAAAATGTTGTAAATCCCTTAAAGCTTTTAAAATAACTTGCAAATTCTTCGAAATCCTTTGAATTCGATCGCTATCGTACATAATCTCCTGAAACCCCTCTAAAACGATTGAGCTCCAAATCACTTAATAACGTTTAAAAACTGTGAAAATCCTTGCAATCGCTTGAAATCTTAAAAATCTCATTAAAAGTCATTATAATCGTCTAAAATTCGTGGAAATCCCTAAAAATCGATCAAAATCTTTAAAATTCTGTGAAATATTGCGAAATATTACGGGATCCCTTTAAAACATTAAAATCTTAAAAATACGGGGTGTTCATAAGGTCAGGGAAAACCTGGAAATCAGGATGGGAATCTTTCCGAATATTTTGAAACATCTCACAATATATTAAAATCCATTAATATCTTTTATATGCCATGAAATTTCCTTGAAATCCCTAAAAATCCTTTATAATATTAGGACATCCTTTGAGATTCTGTTAAATCTTTTGAAATCTTACGAAATCCTCTAAATTCCGTGGATATACTTTGGAGTCTTTTCAAATCTCTTAAAATCTTTTGAAATCCCGTGAAAACATTAAAACCCTTTTAAATCTATTAAAATCTGTTAAAATCCTTTGAAATGTTTCCAATTCTTTTGAATCCCCTTTTGAAATATTTTTCTTAAACTGTCCGTCACTTGGATTCAATGCACAGAGGTAAGAAAGACGAAAAATTGTTAACTTGCAAAGTTGATTGTTATAAACAAATTGTATTAACAAATAATCGATATCATGGAATATTCGTCTTCAAAGTATATTTCTGCTCTAAAATGGCTTGTTTTCACCGTTAGGATGACACATAGTCATTAAAATTTAAGTTTGAATTTTATTAATTAATTCTATAAACAAATTATTTAAACAAATGTACATCGCAGATATTAATAGGCAGAAACAAATCGTTTGTTCTTCTAGTTTTGTTGTAATTATATTACCAAGGATGTTTTCTGAAAAAATTTTGCTATGCATTAATATTCGTTTATTTTATAAACAAATTATATAAACAAATTCACATGTATGGCGTTTTTAGGCGAAAAGAAATCGTTTCTTCTTCTGAACTTGCTGAAATTATGACGCCAATGATGTTTTCTGAAAAAATTTTGCTGTGCATTAATATTTTTTTATTTTATTGACACATTATATAAACAAATGCACATTTTAGGCGTTTTTAAGCGAAGAAACATCGTTTTTTCATCTGACCTTGCTGAAATTATATTCCCAAAGATTTTTTCTGAAATAATTTTGCCATGCATTAATATTGCTTTATTTTATAAATAAATTCTATAAACAAATGCACATTTGAGGCGTTTTAAGCGAAATGAAATCGTTTTTTCTTGTATTATTTTTAAAAATATATTGACAATGAATTGTCTAGATGAAATTTCGTTATGCTTGACTATTTGTTTATTTTGTAAACAAATTAGGTGAATGAATGCACATTCTAGGGGTTTATAGGCAGAAAAAAATTGTTTTTTCATCTAGTTTTGTTAAAATTATATTGCGAATGATGTTCTTTGACAAAATGTTGTGATAAAATGTAATTCGTAAAAATTATAAACGAATTATATAAAAAATACACATTGTAGATAATTTTTGAAAAAAAAGCAAAAAAAAAATTTTCTTTCTTGTAGTCAGGTTGAAATTATGTTGGCAATGTTTTTACATGAACTCTTGCCGAACAGTAGAATTTATAAAACTTATAAACAATTTACATTTGTTTATTTGCAAGTTTGTTTTTTCAAATCAGTAATGTCAGTAATGGATGAAAAAAGGGGCATATAAACATTAAGAATACCGCTATTGTTCAGTTATCTCAACATAAATACGATGAAAAACTCTTTCTTTTTGTCCACAAGTGCCTAAAATTTACATTTGCACATATGATTTGTTTATAAAATAAACAAATATTAATGCATAGCAACATTTTTTCAGAAAACATCAGTGGCAATATAATTTCAGCAAGGTTGGAAGAAAAAACGATTTTTTTCGGTTAAAAACGTCTCATATGTGAATTTTTTTATATAATTTGTTTGTAAAATAAACAAATAATAATGCATTGCGAAATTTATTCAGAAAAAATTATTGGAAATATAAGTTCAGCAAGGTCAGAAGAAAAAGCGATTTCTTTTGACTCAAAAGCGCCTAAAATGTGCATTTGTTTATATAATTTGTTTATAAAATAAACAAATATTGATGTACGGTAAAATTTTTTTGGAAAACATTATTGGTAATATAATTACCAAGCAATTTCAGAGCAGAATATACTTTAAAGACGAAGATCCCCTAATGTCGATTATTTGTTAATGCTATTTGTTAATAACAATTAAATTCACAAGTTATCAATTTTTTATACCTCTGTGTATTGAATACAAGTGACGAGAAGTATAAGAAAAATTTGGTCTAGGAGATAAAAAATGAAATAAAAAAATCGAAACTTTTTTCGCTGTTTGCGTTAACATAAAAATTAAATAAACAAACAAATAAAAAATCTATATACGCCATTTTCTGAAAAATTTAGTCCTGAATTTAAAAAACAAAAATAATCTAAAATCGGTGCAGAATTGCGTTCTAAATGTCATTTTGAATCTCGTTTTTTGATTTCACCCCATTGTGGACCGTCACGATTGCTGGGACATTCACCTTAGCGTTCTGGCTGCTTTTAGAAGAAAAGAGTAAAGTATTGATGTACGTATTATGTTGGTGTATTATGTGTGTATGCCTTGTTGCGGGTGTGTGCTGTGCGACGCCGCACTTGACGCAGTCTGATAACTGGTGTTTGTGTGGGAGTTGTATTTCCTTTGCGTTCGGAGTCATATATTGTCATTTCATTACACAATTATAGGTTTGGAGTGTGAATTTCAATGAAATAAAGGTAATTACTATTTTCCTATATCACAAATATCATTTTTTAACATTAAAAAATATTATAATTGTCCTTGCGACATAATTATATGTCATCGATCAGCTAAGAATTTGAGGTTAGAATGTTGCGACAGGACAACTTTTGGGTCAAATTCGGTAAAATTTGGATTTTTTCTAACTTCACGGATTAAATATAGAAAATAAGTACTTCCATCATTCTGTGCAAATATCTTATTAGTTAATATTATGCATTTCTTTATTTGATTCATGATTACATCGAATTTTTACAGTCTGTGACGCTTAAAACTATGAATTTCAAATCAGATTTCTGACCTAGGCCGAAATTTGGATAGCATTTGTCCAAATTGTTTCGACAAATGGAATTAAAATTAAAAATTAGAACTTTTATATGTTTCAGGGATCACAGTTTGTCCTCTAGTCCCCTGCGTTTCCACAGTTTTTTTTTAATTCTCAGATCGTGCGAATTTTTAAAAAATGTGACTTTGAAGAAAAATGCGACTAATCGACTTTTTTCCCGTGTTTTCTCAGAAGTTTGCTATACTTAGTTTCAATTTTAATCACAATAAAAATTTGAAGATTCAAATTCAGAACTATAAAAAATTGTACCATCTTAATTGAGAACATTAAAAATTGAATAATTTCTCATTTAAGCTTTATACTTAGAAAATTTTTAATTAATAGCGTTTGAAATGGACAAATTTCTAATTTCGTGAATCCAACTATTTTTGGTTGAAATTTCATTCTTTCTGGTTAGAAATTTGACTATTTAGTTGAAAATTTTAATATTTTCTTAAAAATTCATTTTTTTAGGTTAAAAATTTAACTGTCTTGTTAAATATTCGCCTTGTTGATAGAAAGTTCAATCTTTTGGATTAAAAGATCCTATTTTATGACAGAAAAGTTGTCTTTTTGGTTGAAAATTTATTTTTCTCGGTTAAAAATCAATTTTTTGTTTTGAAAATTCAACTATTCGGTTAAATGTTCATCTTTCATGATTGAAAACGCTCTATTTGTTGAAAATTGAACTTTTTAGGCTGATAACTCAACTGTCTTCTAAAAAAATTCCTCTTTTTGGCTTGAGAGTTCAACTATTTGGTTGAAAATTCAATGGTTTTTGGTTGAAAGTCCATTTTTTTGGTTAAACACTCAAATATTTAGTTGGAAATTTAAATATATTCCTGAAAATTCATATTTTTGGTCGAAAATTTAACCGTCTTATAAAAAACTCGTCTTTTTGCATAAATATTCAACTATTTGGTTAAAAATTCATCTTTCTTAGTTGTAAAGTTAACATTTTGGTTGAAACTTCAAGTGCCGTTGAAAAATTAATCTTTTTTCTTAAAACTTCAACTATTTGGATAAAGATTCAACTATTTTTGTTGAAAATTCGTCTTTTTTCGTTGAAAATTATTTTTTTCAACTGAAAATTTGTCCATTCCGTTTTTGGTTGTAAATTTATCTTTTTGAGTGGAAAATTCAGCTGTATAATTGAAACTTCATGTATTTTGTGGAAAATTCGTCTTTTTGATCGTAAGTCAATCTTCTTGGTTTAAAATTGATATTTTTTGGTTGAAACCCTATCTTTTAGAGTTGAAAATTCAAATATTTGGTGCAAAATTCAATTTTTTTTAATTCGTCTTTTTTGGTCGAAAATTAATATTGCTTTGTGGAAAATTCGTCTTTTTATAGTGAAAATTCATCTTTTATGTTTAAAAACCCATATTGTTTTGGTTGAAAATTTACCTTTCTTGGTTGAAAATTAATTTTATTGTAAATTCAACTGTCTTCTAAAGAATTCGTCTTTTGGATAGAAAATTCACCTTGTGGATTGAAAATTCCTCTTTTATTGTAGCAAAGTAATATTTCATGGTTGAAAATGAACTTCTTTGTTGAAAATTCAAATGTTTTCTAAAAATTTATTCATTTTTTTACTTTAAAACTCAACAATTTTGTTGAAAATTGATGTATTTTTTTTAAATGCATCTTTTTTGGTAAAACATTAATCTTCTTGGTGGAATATAAATCTTTTTGGTTGAAAACTGAACTATTTTGTTAATAATTTGTCTATTGTTATTGAGCATTTAACTACTTGGTTTAACATTGAACTACCTTGTTAAAAATGCATTTTCTTAAGATTCGCCGATTTGGTTAAAAATTCGTCTTTTTTGCTTAAATACAACTGGGAGAAAGTTAATTTTTTGAACTAAAAATTTGACAATTCCATTTTTGGTTCAGAAAAGATCTTAAGCTGAAAATACAACTATTTTTTGGTTTAACATTCACCTTTTTTGATTAAAAATTCATTTAATTGGTTGAGGATTCAACTTTTTTTAAAGCCTTTTTTTCGTTTAATTCAACTGGTTGAAAACTCGTCTCTTGGTAGAAAATTCATCTTTTATAGTAAAAAAGTCATATTTCTTGGTGGAAAATTAACTTTTTTGTTGAAAATACAACTGTCTTCTGAAAATTTCGTCTTTTTGACTGAAAGATTGGACCATTTGGTTGAAAATGCATCCTTGTAGGTTGAAAATTCAATTATTTTGACAAACTGTTCTTTTTTGGTCTAAACTTCAATCGTTTTGTTAAAAATTCGTTCCTTTTGGATTGGAAATTCATCTTTGTTCAAAATTCAACTGTATTTGAAAAAATTCGTCTTTTTGGCTTAAAAATTCTTTTCTTTTTTGATTGAAAGTTCAACATTTTGGTTGTTAATGCAAATGCTTGATTAAATTTTTTTTTTTTTTTTGGAAATTCGTCTTTTTGGGTTGAAGCTTAATCTTTTTTTTGGTTGAAAATTTAACTATGTTGTTGAGAATGTAATATATTTCGACGTGTAATATTTAATTATACTTAAGAATCACGATTGAATTATTAATGACAGAATTTTGAAAAGAGAAAATGTTCTTGATTATGATATTTAAAAATAGAATATATTAATTAAAAAATATAACTTTTCTCTTAAAAAGATTGTTTCTCCTTTCATACATCTAAAAATAAATATGTATTAAAAATGTCCCCCTTTTTTCGTGAAAAAATGACCCTATTAAACATTTTTGTAGCTCCTTTTGCGCTGTGATTCCTGATGTTTTCTAAAGTTTGTTTTTATAAATAGTTAATATAGAAATTAATGCCTGTTTATAAAATGTTGCGTCTTGTCTTAAAAAATTAGGATGTTTTTATTCATAGAGCTTCTTTTTGTGAAGTACTTGTATTGGATATGAAGAATTAATCAATCTAAAAAGTAATATTCTGCATTTTTAAAAATATCAACTTAGTCTTTCGATTCTATAAACGATATTACATTAAATTTCATAATTGTTTACACCCAGCGTGCGAAAGTAACATGCAATTAGTTGTATTCTCCGTTATTTCTTCTAGAAAGTTTATTTGGAGTCACGTGAATCAACTTCCTTAGCAACGATTTCACTCGAACCAAAGAAGAAATCATCGCATTGAAGATAATTTCCTTGACAGAAATAAGACTGATACTCGCAACCTGCAGGGTTTAAGAAAAATTAACATAAATTTTGAAGCTGTGTTGATCGATGTCTGAAGAAGCGGTTCCTTGCGATTTTACGCGGGATCGAATAAAGGACCTTTTCAGAGAGAAAAAAAAATATACCTATGATCAGACTACAATTGAAAAAGCTATTGCCAGCATCCGGAAGGGCAAAGTCTCTATTAGGAGGGCTTCTGTTCTTCACGGAGTTCCTCGAACCACTCTCACTGATGTATTGAATGGAAAAATTCGTAAGCGAAGAAAAGGTCCTGCTCCAGCTTTAACTGATAATGAAGAGACCTTGTTGACTGAATGGTGTAAGGATTTATACAAAGCCGGATTCCCATTAAAGAATGACTTCGTCTTAGACTCTGCAAAAGAAATGCTCGAGAAGGATCCTAAAAGAAAAACTCCATTTGTGAACAACCGACCAGGAAGAAATTGGTTCCATCTTTTTCTCAAGCGCCATCCACAGATCTGTCCGCTGAACACAGAATGCAAGAGTCTTATAAGGGGCGACAGCGTAGATAAACATAAAAAATGGTTTCAGCACCTAGAAAACTACTTGATAGAGAAGAAATTTTCAAACATTCTTCAAGATCCTCGGCGCGTTTTGAGTTTCAGTAAGGTGATTTTCGACATTTGCTTGGCAACAAACAATGTTTTTCCTCCCCAGAGTTGGACATCTAGAGAAGATGGGTCAGTAGTACGTGGTAAAAAGGAATGCGCAACGACTTTAATGGCATTTTCTGCTAGCGGGGAAATCATCTTACCGATGATGATCGTCGGTAAATCGGAGCCGGCAGAAATCTGTCAAGACATTCCAGCTGATTGGCTTTTAGGGAAATCCGATACAGGGTTGGAAACCTATGCGACATTTAAGCAATTCCTCAGCGGGCTTAATGATAGTCTTTCGAAGAAAGGCATTGTGAAACCGATTATCTTATTCACAGATGCTAATCAGACTTTCCTGCCTATCTCGATTACAGATTTCTGCGCTCAGAAAGGGATATTCCTCTTTGCTCTTCTACCAGACAAATCGCAGATAGATTTCTTCGAGCCTTTTGAGACACACTGGAGAGTTGTTGAAAGAAGATTGAATTCTCAGCCTGAGATCGTGGATAAAAATATTAAAACGGCGTCGCTTGTGCCTATTTTGCGGGAAAAACTAGAAGGGAAATCTCTTCTTAAAGATATCAGCGATATGTTTCGACTTAGTGGGTTGTATCCTTACAATCCGTGTTGTGCTGATTTCTTCAAGTACAATACGGGACAATTTGTGGAGGTGCATATAGAACCAGAAAAAGAAGAGTTCAAGCTGGACGAAGAGAATCTCTTGGTAGCAGAAAATGTGATAAAAAAGCTTGCTCCACGATTGAAGCTCAGGGATTTAAATGTCGAGGTTATTTTAGAGGAGATTGAAAAAGCTAAAACGCGGCAAGAAGAAGAAGAAGAATCTGTGATTGATTTTCCATTTGTTGATATGAAAACCATTAAAGACGAAGAGGGTTCCTCAGACGATAGTTTAGATGCTGTTGATGCGCTTTTTGATGATAGTGATGATGCCTTGAGAGAAGATAGTTAGAGAATTTTTTAGTCGTAAGTACTTTGGTTTAAATTGTTAACGGGTCAATTTCAGGGGCAGACTTAAAGCGACCCTTGAAATAAAAAAATAAAAAATTAACTTAAAATCTTGGAATTCCTATTAAAATCCCTTTATTGTTATGAAATTTCTTGATACACCTTGAAATATTATAAAATCACTTTACATCTTTAGAATCCGTTGAAATCCGATAAAATCCCTTGAGAAACCCATGAAATTCCATAAAATCTTATATTTGCTGAATTCCTCGAAAATTGATTAAAATGTCTTAAAATCATTGAAACAAAGTCCTTTAAATATCCCTTCGAATTTTGTAAAATATCCTAAAATACTTATGGGTCCTATAAAATCCTTCCAAATCTTCTGAAATTTTAGAAATTCTTTCAAACCGCATACCATTTTTTTAAATACTTGAAAATCATTACATTTTTTTTAAATTCCTTGAAAGTTTTTTAATATTTAATAATTGGAAATACCTTGAAATATTTGAATATCTCTTTAAATCCTTTTAAATTCCTCACATCTTGTAAATAATTTCTTTCAAATCTTCGGAAATCTGATAAAATCCCTTGAAATATTTTAAAATATCCTAAAACCTTATGGGTACTATAAAATCGTTCCAAATCTTCCAAAATTCTTTAAAACCGCGTACAATTTTTTTAAATAAATAAAAATCATTACATTTATTAGAAATTCATTAAAAACATTTTGATGTTTTGAAAATGTGATTGGAATGTTTTAAAATACTCTAAAGCTAAACTTATTCAAACCCGTTGCAATCTCTTAAGATCCCTGAACATTTTTCAAATTTCTTGAAAATTGATTGGAATCTTGAAATCTTTGAAAGTATCCTACAATCTTTAAAGTTCTTTAAAATATTTTGAAATACCTTGGAATATTTGAAAGTCGCTTCAAAACCTTTAAGATTCCTCAATTCTTGTGAATAAGTACTGCAAAATCTTTGGAAATCTGATAAAATGCCTTTGATATCCTTTGGAATATTTTAAAATATCCTAAAACTTCATGAAACCTATAAGATCCTTCCGAAATTCTAGGAAATTACGTGAAATTTTTTTAATATTTTGAAAATTCCTTGGTATCTTTTAAAATACCCTTAAATGCTTCAAATCCTTTGCAATATTTTGGAATCCCTTGAATTTTTTCAAAGTTCTTGAAAATGCCTTGAAATCTTAAAATAAGTTCAAATTCATTGAAATCCCTTCAAATTTTTGAAAATTAAAAATTTCTTCAAATCCTTTAAAATATTCTGAAATCTTTAAAATTCTTTTAAATCTTCGGAAATACTTTGAAATATTTAAAAATCTCTTCAAGTACTTTAAAATACTTCAATTCCTGTATTTGAAATTCATTAAAATATTGTAAATTCCTTTGAAATGCCGTGAATTTCATGAAATCTGATGATATTCCTGGAAATTTTACTATGAAACTCTGATGCTGGGAAAATTATATATATATTATAAGATCATTCAGTTTACAATCCGTAATTATAAAATTTCTTACTTTCAACATTTTCCATAAAAACTTTAAACATTTTCCACCAAAAACAATTTTTGATAAAAAACTGAATTTATTCAAAACAAAAAAAATGTACAGATTTGAACGTTAAAAATTGAATTGTTTCAATTCAAGTTTTATTTCAAGCTATTAGTATTTGCAGAAATGTAAGTGTTTGATTAAAACTTCATATATAATAATTGAACAACTATTAAATGGAAACGACATAGATTTATATTTTTTATCTAGAAGTCTCTGAACTGTTCAATTTATACAAGTTTAAAAAATATAATATATTATATAACATATTATAATAAATATAATATTCAAAGTAGGAACTCGACAAAGTTCCTATTTTGAGTGCTTCAAAAGTTGAAATTTTTAAATTTCGATGATCGTAAAAAATATTTTCCAACCGGGAAAAAAGTGGAAAATGACCGGGAATGAGTTTCCTCGATTAAAACGGCTACCTGGAAAACTTTGAAATTGCAGGGAGTTATTATTTTTTTTATTTGTAAAAGTAGCTTTATATTACTGGATTTAACTATTTTGTTGAAATTTTTTTTTCGCTAGAAAATTATTATTTTTTTAAGTGAAAATTTAACTGTTCTATTTCTGGTTGAAAATTTATCTTTATTAGTTGAAAATTCATCTTTTTCTGCTTAAAAATTCAACTGTTGTTCAAAATACGTCTTTTTGGGTTGAATTAAACTATTTTTGATTAAAAATTAAAATCTTTTTTGGTTAAAATATCAACTGTTACATTTCTTGTTGAGAATTCATCTTTTTTGGTTCAAAATCGAACTATGTATCTGTTGTAAATTAACTCTTCTGATGAAAAATGCATTTTTTATTGAAGATTCATCATTATAATTGAAAATTCATCTTTTTGGTTAAAAATTGAAACATTTGTTGTAAATTTGTTTCTTTTTTGCTTGAAAATTTTGTTTTTAGTAAAAATGTAACTGTTCCAGTTGTAAATTGAACTATAATGTTGAAAATGCGTTTTTTTCGGTTAGAAATTAGTTTTTCCAGTTTCAGATTCATCATTTTAATTGAAAATTCATCTTTTTGGTTTAAAACTCAACTGCTCCAGTTGAAGATCCGTTATTTTAGTTGAAAATTAATTACTTTGGTTGAAAATTGGGCTATTTTGTTATAAATTTGTTTGTATTTTTGTTGGAAAATTAATTTGTTTAACTGAATATTTAACTATTCCATTTATGGTGCGCGCATGATTTTCTAGTTTCTCAAAGTAGGGGAAAAGGTTTTTAAAGTTTTAAATTTATCAGTAAAACAAGGATGTTAAATTGATGGTACATTTTTTGTAGTTGAACATTCAACTATTTGGTTTAAAATTTATCGTTTTTAATTGAAAATTCATGTATTTTATTGAAAATTCGTCTTTTTAGTAGCAAATTAATCTTTTTGGTTGAAAGTTCAACTACTTGGTTAAAAATTCATCTATCTTGTTGAAAATGCAATATTTTTACCTAAAATTTTGGGATTTTGAAGCGTTTTAAATTAAATGTAATATAGTAACCACATTGATTTTATTTAAAAGAATAAATTTTCCTATTTTCGTGAAAAATCTTCTTATTTAGTCTGTCTTTACATGGTTTCTACTTACACGGAAAATTTCTTTCATTAAAAATATTAATAGGTCGAAAATACATTTAATTTTAAGTATAAGAAGATACAATTAAATTATTTTTTAATTATTCAAATTCATGGACTTTAGGAACAAATCCAACAAATGACAATATGATAAAATATTTATGAATATCTTGTAAAATATAATTTCCTAAGCTTTCTAAATTAATAGTAATTAAATCCCTAGAAACTTATACCATTAATATACTACTTATCTTGTAATAAAGTTACTTTCACAAATGAAAAAACAGTGAGATACCTGGAAAAAAACTGGAATTGTCAGATTTTTTTCCAGGATTTGAGTAGATACCCGATTGAAATGCCTATTACTCAGTTTGAATTTTATTGTAAATATACATTGTTGTTCACTTGCCGAAATATATTGTGTATTTTTTATTTACTCTTACCAATGCCTGCTTCTTTTTAAATTAAGTTTTTATTAATTATCATCTTAGTTATTTTGATTTTTAAATTAAAAAATTAAGGAAGTAAAAAAAACTAACTTTTTAGGTAACTTGAAGTTACTTTATCTAGTGAATGTAACTAGTTACAGTTAGAAGTCACGTAACTGTAACTAGATATCTTTTTTCGCTACGTAACGTAAGGGATCATCCATAAACTACGTTAGGGTAGGATGGGGCGAGATGAGCATAAGGGGTAAGATGAGCCACTCAATTTTCTCGCAGGCTATTATTTATTTTGTAACTGTTCGTCGTTCTAATATCAGGAAGAACGTTATCAAACTTCTTTTTAAAAAAATTTCGCTTAATGTTGAATAAATTTGGAATAAACGAAAGTAAAGTTTTAAGACCTGTATTCTGCTATTTTGCATTTGTTTAGAAAGTCCAAGAATCACATAATACATGATTTCCAGTGATTATTTAGATAGCTTATTTATTAAACCTCAAGTTTTCAACAGATTTATATATAATTGTAAAACAGAAATAAGCGCAATTTGGATTTTACTTGAAAGTGTCATATGGGGCGGAATGAGCCACTGTTCTGGGGCGGAATGGGCTTCCTCTTCCTGTGAATTAACCTAATCTCTTGTGTAGCAATCAGTAGGTTAGGATGCAATGTTTCATTGTATTAGATTGTGCAGTGTGTTAATTGTAGTGTAAACGTGTATAAACAATTAATCTTGTCGACAAAAACGCTCAGAAAAAGTATGACAGCTGCACTGTTATAGGTCTATATTAGAAAATAATATTAGTTTCTGGCAACCAGAAGAGAGCACTGTTTTTATACTATTTGAAAACTCGTAAAATGCTCTAAAATGAGAAAAACATGGTTGTGGTTGAAAAATACAGCAAATATATCAAAAACGTCTAAAAACCGCAATATATATGAAATTCAGCGTCATGTAGTAGAACAGTCTAGTATTTGGGAGTTTTCTTACTGAAGAATTTAATTTTTACTGAGACAACGTACACGGGTAAGTCGAAAAATTGTTATACTTATTTCTGTAATAAAATTATTGAAAGATACGTAGATATAAATCGTTTTTCTAGTCACCGATTGTAGAGTTAGTTAGGGTAGAGGTTAGGATTGAGAATTTCGTCATTTTAACGTTAAATACTTTAAATGTTCCGTAACATTTTTGAAAAATATGTGTAAGATATGTTTTCGGTTTATAATACCCTAACTTAACGATACTCTTACTTATAAATAATATACAATAAGTCATTTAATTAAGTGGCCCATCCCGCCCCAGTGCCTGACTCATCCGGCCCCAGGCATGGGGGGATATGAGCCAAGCGCACTGCTTTTTTATTTTCGTTTCTAATTCCACATACACATTTTTACTTACTTTTATCTTAGCAAAATTATAATTAAAAATGTTTTTAGAATATTTATAACGACTTACTTTCAAGCAATGAATTATAAGATTTTAAATATTGACGTGAAAGAGACAACTATGCCCATCTCGCCCCACCCTGCCCTAGATTAGTAGAATGGTGGAACAGTTTTGCCCAATTAGGTGAATGCGAGAGCTTGTACAGGCACCTCATTGGTCAAAACTGTTCCATTATTCACGTACTAATGTACCTCCATGGGACTGTGTCCTGAGATTTGAAAAACAATCTATCAATATAACCTCGCAACTTCTTCTTTAGTGCTGCAAGAGAGCAGTCAATTAGCCTACTCTCTGATTTTTTCATGTAGTCCGGTCACGTTGGGCGTGAATATCTCGGAGACAAAAAATGGTTTTAAAAAACTGTAAACTGCACGTGAATGTGTCTTCACTTCTGCGTCGATTACATGTTTTGCGGTTATTGTGGAAAAATCTGGTGAGGAACTGTCATCGTTTGTTTGCCGAAAAACACCGATATAAGGCGCTTCGAGTACAGAGGTCAAC
>JAABKJ010003042.1:0-26679 GCA_011634705.1 Andricus grossulariae
AGTTAATCATAGGTTAAAAATTCATGGTGGAACGTTTCGCAAGTTAATCATGATTAAACCGATGATTAAAAGATAATTAAGATTAGTTAACCATGGATTTAATCAGAGATGTTGGAATCGGCCCTTAGACTGCTAACCACACAATGGAGAGTTTAGCATGGAGGTACTGATATAGATTTAATTGGAGTGTTACTGAATGCCCCGTACACGTATAAAAATGCTGCAATTGCTACATCACCTTTCCGCACTGTGTTATTAATGCGGGAGATAAATGCATAGAGAGCATCTACAGTAAAACTGCCTTTTTCAGAGGCAAACTGATTCCTATGAGGAGACTTTTCCGTGACGATATCCCTTTTCTTGCAAATGTGCACTAATTTTTTTAGTGTTTTCACTATGAGCGAGGTCAAGCCGATCGGTGTGAAGTATTCTGCCTCATAGTATGTATCCTTACTCGTTTTTGGAATGAAGATTGATTTGACCTTTCTTCATGCCACCGGGGTGCATCCTATTGCTGAGCATGCTAGAAAGATGCCGCACAATAGACCCATCAAGGACTGAAATCCTTCTTGAATTAATGCACGGAATATTTTATCATCTCCTGTAGCTTTAAATGGTTTGAATTGTTTAACCACCTATCTGATTTTGGAATGAGTGACGATACGACTGGGTAATTTCTAATCTTCCATTGTGGCTCTCAAAATTGGTCTTCCTGAGGGGTACAACTCATGGGCCACCTTAGTCGCGTAATCCAACTCCGAGCCCGACCGCAAAGTTAATGCCCTCAGTTGACATGATGAGTAACCATTTAAGGTTATCTGGAGTCTGGTAGTGTCAGGTATATTCTCGATTCCCTGACAACACCCCCTATATAAGTCTCAGTTCTATTCTTTTTAGCCCTGTTAAAAAGGAGTCTAGTATCCTTTTTCAGGTCCTCGAGACTAGGATTCCACCAAGGTGTTTCCCTGTCTGTTTATTTACTACTAAGAGGACAACTGTCTCTATACGCCTTATTCATACCATTTTGTGAGACGTCGACAGTTAATTCTATCTGTTCAGTAGCCTTCATTCTGCCTGATGTAGCGCCTAGTAAGCGGTTGGTATCCTCCCTATAAGTATCACAATCAGTTGATTTAGGGTTTCTATATTTTTGAGCCTCAGGTCTATCGGCTGTGAAGGAGAAGCATATCTGTCTATGATCCGATAGGGACGTAACTGACGATACATACCATCCCTTGAACATGAGGTCAATAGTTATCGGTCAAAAGGTGAAATTAATTACCTCGTGACATCTAGGCGTCATGAATGTAGGTATAATCTTACCTTGACTCTATTAGGTTAAATCAGCAGTTGAAAAGTAATCTAATAAAAACTAACCCCTGTAGTTAGTGTCCCCACTACCTCAAATCGTACGATGTTCGTTAGCATCACATCCGATGAGCAGTGGTCATCTTTTAACACAGCAGTAGTCCGCCACATTTCTCCACTTCTCAGAACGTGGTGGGTCCTGGGAGTCAAGTTGTATATACGCGGAGCAAATCACCATTATTTGGCGCCCTCCTTCTGAATGGTGCTGGATATTTATTGCCACAAAGTATCTAAAACAAAACCTTGGTAATGCAATAAATTTAATATCACCTCTGACATAGAGTGCTGCTTTAATTTTTTCAACGGATCTATCACAAATGACAGAACCGCTCTTACTACTTATGCCTATAACTTTCACTTTGTAGGGCCAATGTTCTTGTACTGAGGCAAAATTCGTTTTCTCCGCTCTCAAACGTCTGCTTAAGATAGACGACGCTCCTCAAGCTTGGTAGAAGTTGATCTGGATAAAATTCAGTCTTGAAAGAGGACATCTGGTGTCGGATTTTGGACTGCTATCTTCTTCAGCGCTGCTGTTAGTGACACGAATACACCAGGAGTGCATGCCAACAGCTTCACTAACCTTGAGAGGTCTTTGCTGTCGATCATTTTGATCTTAGCTCTTGCCCAAGGAACACTTCGTCCTAACAGATAACGATAAAAGCATCACTCTTGAAGCAGCTATCTTCTAATCTTGAGATGAATTATCCATGTTGCACTCCATCGATTTTCTTCTCTAATGCCGCTCCAATTGCCTTGACCTGGACGACATCGAGTGTGGTTTTAAGGAGCCCGTCGGCGACTGTGGCCATTTTCAGGCGACTTTGAAGGGTCATGCTAGACAAATCTGTTGGATCTCTCAGCCGCACCTTCTTCTGCTTTCTGACGTCATTAGTATACTGCTATAAGAATAGGGCTTCTTTGGAATCCCCATTTGGCTGGTTGTTGCGACCGATTGATTTTACCATTTGCGTATCAACCTCTAGTTAGCTGCTCACGATAGTTTACCCCGTCGTGGTTTTGCCGTTTGGTTTGACACCCCCGGCAACAACATCACACTTAGGTCTACCTAAGTCTATACCTCCCGCTTCGCCAGGATTACTTTCAGACGTTTTTTTACTCAGAGATTCCGCAGAATGCTCTAAGGCTCCTTCAGTAGTATCCATCTTCTCGGCAGAAGTCTTTTTTTCCCAGAGCGGTCGGTACCAAAATTTCTTGGGTGTTTTGTTATTGATTTGGGAAGGGGAGATGGGAACAGGGAGAGATGTGGGAGGGAGAGGTGAGAGGCGGAAAGCGAGAGAGAGTTTCAATTAATCAAATTAACTTTAATCTAATTAGTAAGTAGATTGTAAGAAAATAATAACTTTTGTCTGTGTGAATCCAAACAGAAGCAAAATGACAATACAATTCGTGGATATTCACCTCACTGAAATTGACTATTTTGCTTAACTGTGATTGGCTATCAACGTATCAGACACGATTATTTAAACTTGAGAGTTTTGCAGAAGAACGTCAGTGTTGCTATCAAAGATAGACTCGATGAACTGGTACATAACCTACAAACGATTAGCGGAGAGTGGGAGTCACAGAAGAAGCTACAAGATCTCCATACTGGGCTACAGTATATCAAATCACGGAGGAAAAGATTTAGCGTGCGCAGGGTAACCGTGACACCGGTGAAGGCCAAACAGATGGCGTCAAGCCCAGCGGAAACTCAGGCGGCAACACCAGTTGATAAAGGGAAGCGAGATGGGCCCCGGAAACTTGACTGGGCAATCGTCATGAGAAGAAGGAGACAAAACAAAGAAGCTCTACAAAACCAAGGATGATATCAGGTTGAAAATGGAGCTTCAGGAAACTAGCACTAACATTCGGTCTATACGCCAAACCAGAGGCGAAGAAAATCTACTAGAGCTCGGCAGAGACACAAAGGACATACAAACCTTTGCGATTGCTGTGAAAACCACGCTGGGAGACACTTGAGTGGTGAGGAGTCTGCTTCTCAGAGTAACGTTGGAACTCTTCGATCTTGACAGTATTACGTCCAAAGAAGATGACGAAGAGGCAGTGAAACGATAACTCAAGGAGCAAGATGGAGATATAAAGGTCTCAATCTCCAAAGAGAAAGTATGAGGACAAATCATGGCCTTCGTGAACATGAATGAACAGCAGACAAGCATTATCCTGGACGCCAAGCGCATAAACGTAGGATGAATTAATAGCAGGATACGACAGAAGGTTTATATGGCTGGCTGCTTCAAATTTTTCGGATATGGTCATCAGTCGATAAACTGCAAAGAACCAGACCGTAGTGGCCTCTGCTACAAATGTGGCAAGGAGGGACACGAAGCGGCTTACTGCACGGAGAACCTCCAGTGTATCCTATGCAAGGGGCTACAAGAAAAATCAGGCTCTCTTAGTCATATAACAGGGTCAGACGCCTGCAAAACCTTTTAACAGGTGCTGGATAAACTGAAATGCAACCGAAGGTGATAAGGGTCCTGCAAGGGAACCTTCATCGGAGCTGAATAGTAAACGACCTCCTGGCGCAAATAGTGTTCGAAAAGGAAGCTGATCTACTGATAAACAGCAAGCAATACCAAGAAAGAGATAACCCGTCATGGTTGTCGCACACCCTGGACACGGTAGCCATCTGGATACCAAATCCAAGAAAAGTACCAGTAAACAAGCATGAAGCAAAGATGCAAATGGTTTACCGTGCTGAAGGAAACTCGAAGAAAAAGACGCTCTGACAAGTCGAAGAAGGGTGACCTCGGAAACGACCCAAATAGATGTTCAATTAAAGATAAATTAAAAAGTCTACAAATATTTCACACCCACCCGGTAAGGCAAACTGATGATGTGAGGACCATAACTGAGGAGATACTGCTCTTTATCATAGTGTTACTCATAACTGCAGTAAAAGGCCTAAAATATATGACAGCGCGAGGATGGGATGGAATTCCAGCAGAAGCGTTAGAAGCAGTAGTACACACTTGACCCAAAATGTTGCTAAACGCTTACAGTTTCTGCCTGAAGGAAGGAATATTCCATCAGCAATGTAAAACGCAAAGGCTTGTACTCATCAAGGGAAAAGGTGAGCCAAGATCACCGGGAGCATATAGTCCTCTGTGTATGCTAAACACAGCAGGTATACTTCTTGAGAAGCTACTAAAGCCCCGCCTTCTAGCGAATATCCATGAGGCTGCAGACCTTTCAACAAGGCAGTATGACTTCAGGAAAGGAAGTTCCACAGTCCATGCATTTCGAGAGATATTGGAAACTTTATCGAAAATCTGAAACAGTTTAAAGTTCTACAACACATTTTGTGGATAATCAAGAGATATCTGAAAGATCGAGTACTAGCGTACGATACAACAGATGTGACCAGGACAAATCAGAATACGGCCGGAGCCTCCTAGGGATCTATCTTAGGACTAGATATCTGGAACATCTCCTACGATAACATCCTGCGGATACAGATGCCAGTGGGCACTTACTTGTCATAATACGCCGATAACATGATAGCAGTATTCACTGAACGAGACATGGATAAAATCCAGTGGAAGCTGGATCAGGTCATTTGCCCCGCGAACGGGTAGATGGAGAACCACGGCTTGGAATTAGCGAGGCTGAAGGCAGAGCTGGTACGATGCAGGTAGTTTTTGAGAGAATACAAACTAAGATGGCCTTGAAACATCTGGGTATCATGATGGACACGAAGCTTACGTTCTGGGAATAAACCCTGAAGGTGTCAGATAAAGCCGCTGTAGTGACGACGATTCTGAGCAGACTTATGGCCAACGCCAACGGCCTGAGGCTCAGTAAATGGCATCTACTAATGACGGTGACCCAGTCCATATTCCTGTACGGGAGAAAAGTATGGGGGGACACGCTAATGAAAAAAACGTCCACGAGGAAAATGACAGAAGTGCAGCACAGAGGAGCTCTGAAGATCGCACGCCTTACCGCACTGTATCGGATACAGCGGGTTTTGTGATTAATATCACGAAGGAGTGCTGGCAACGAAAGTGGGATGAGTCAAGAAGGAAATGGACTGCAAAGCTAATCACCCAGCCGAGTCCTCGGGTTGAACGCAATCATGGCGAAATCAGCTACCACTTGGCGAAATACTTCTCTGGACATTACTATTTTCGAGCCTACCATCATCAGATTGAAAATGTGCAAAGTTCAAAATGTGTGTGCTGCGAAGCCATTCGAGACGACGCAGAACACACTTTTATAGACTGCGACCGACGGTCCTAGCTTGGAGCTAGGTTGGAAATAGAAGTAGGACACCTCAAAGCGAATAGTGTGATTGTAGAAATGCTGAGAAGCGAGGTTTGGGATGGGGTAGCTACATACGCTGAAACAATCGCCATAAAAAAAGCGAACCAGAAGGCGCTAATTTCAGCGAAGAAGACGGTTCCATCCTGATGTAATGCGAAAGCGCTTCCGAGCTGGATCTGTACTAAGATGGAAAGGATGGTGATTTTTAGTGGGTTGAAATCCCACATGCTCGAAAAGTGTGGACCCTCCCAAGTGCCTCCAAAAGATTTTGCACCATTCCTCGACAAAAAATACTATTTAAATCAAAACCATTTGAACATTTTACATCATATTATTTTTATAATAAAATATATACATCACTGGTAGATTGAAGAGTTTACCTAAGTAGCTATTCATCAAAACCCTATTATCCCTAATCGCGCCTTCGCTGCATTTTGATTAATTTTCTCGGCACTGAGCTTTTTTAGATTCGTGATAGTATTGCATATGCTCTTGAAATGCTAGCGCTATTGAGCAGCATATTGAGCAAAAGGCAACATTTTGAAGTGAATTGTATTATAAAAGATTACAGCTGGCGGTGAGAAAATTGTCCCGTAAAGTTAGCAGCAGTGTACCGCCAGAGCAGTAAGGCTATGCCGGTGCCACTTCACTCCCCAACAGATGGCGCCACCGTCACTAGTTAACAACATCAACGTATCGCGCCATCGACGAAGGGAGGGTTCAGTTCCGTGCTAAGTTACCGGCGATAGGTGAAACAGTAAGGTCGGTAATGCAGATACCTGCTAAGTTAACATTATAAATTTCTGTTTCATGCTAAGTTGGCAAAAAAGTGAAGTTGCTAATGGAGATCCCTGCTAAGTTAACATTATAATGTTCTGTTCCGTGCTAAGTGACCATTGATCGGCAAAACAGTTCATTACCATCGACTGGTGAAACAGGTAAGTAATTTTATCATATGTCGGCAAGGTAGGGAATAATATTACCATCAGTCTGTAAAACAGAGAGGTCGGTAATTTTGTATGTTATTATTTTTCTATATGTCGATAACGTAGGAAAAAATATTACCATCAGTCGGTCAAACAAGGAGTTCGGTAATATTTGCATTGTCATTTTTCTATATGTAGGTGAAGTAGGAAACGATATTACCATCAGTCGGTAAAACAGGAAGGTTGGTAATTTTTTATATTGCCATTTCACCATCGGCCGGTAAGGTAGGGAACAATTTTGCCATCAGTCGGTAAAACAGAGAGGGTGGTAATTTTTTATATGATCATTTTCCTATATGTCGATAAGGTAGGGAACAATGTTATCATCAGCTGGTAAAACATGGAGGTCGGTAATTTTTATATTATAATTTTATCTTTCGTCGGTAAGGTGGGGAACAATGTTACCATCAGTCTGTAAAACAGGTAAGTCGGTAACTTTTCATATTATTATGATACCATAGGTCCGTAAAACAGGGGCAATCGATAATTCACATCTCCAGCCACATATGGAGCGTCAGTCGCTATGTCAGGAGCCTACATTACCAATCGCGTGTTAATAACCGATCACGTCACTCAGCATAAACACACATACACATACGTGCATGAATACATGAACCTATTTTCTTAACATTCAGGAAGCTGAATAATGTCTAACTGTGATTTTCTGGTCCGAAGCCATGGTATATCAAATTAGCGCCACCCGGTACAAAATGTTCATGTTTAAAAAGCATAACCCCCGAACAGAAGCATCTCCGTATCTACCGAGCAATACTATTCTACTAACCCTACTTCACTTTTACATACAACATTTATTGGAAAAACTACATTCCGAAATAATGAATAGATATTTAAGACTTCCGTGGAATGAACTCAGGATATCCGATTTTAGTTCAGTTCCCACTGTTACCAACGTAGTACATGTTTTAGTTTTCTAGAACTCCAGGTTGCTCAAATTCATCAAATTCAAGCCATCTCCTCTAAGCATTAAAATAAAATTAAAATAAGTATCAAGATGAAAATGGTTCGCACTGAAAATATATTTTTTTTATTTTATACAATTTTTTAGGTAAAAAACTTTTTGAAGCTCTGTAAATTATCTTACAAAAGTTTTGGTCCTCTAGAAATTTGTGTTGACTGCTGATACAATTTCTGGCCCAAGAGATGATCCCTTGTGTCGATTTTTGACTTCAAGAAAAGATTGGGGCTTTTTGTCAGCAACAAGGAAAAGTCATACAGGAACCGGGAAGTTATCAGAATATTTTTTTAGTTTTGAAGATGAACTTTAGTGGCAAACATGTCTGCAGACTAAGTTCTTCATTTGTTATAAAAACTCAATGTCAAAACATGAGACTTCAAATTAACTACGTGTAACAACTTTCAATTGTTCATCTCCATGTTAACAACTTCGAGCGTACATGATAAAGTTGAATTAACAAGTTTGACATTTGCATTTTTGACAGCTGACAAAACAGTGCGCAGCAATATCTTTTGACATTGAATGTTTGACAAAATCAATAAAATACATGGTGAACTGCAATATTTATTCCTTGTGGTCAACAAAAAATCCGATTCTTATATTAAAGCAGAATATCCACACGAGACATCACCGCTTGGATTAGAAACCGTATCAACAGTCAAAACAAAATTCTACAGAACTAACAATTTTGTAAGGTAATTTACAGAGCTTCAAAAATTTATTGTAGCCTAAAGAGTTATATAAAATACAAATTAATATTTTTCAGTGATAATAATTTTCACATTGATATTTATTCTAATTTTATTTGAATACTTACATAAATCTTTTTTTAAAACCTAGACTCAAAAATTATAAAAGCGTAAAATAATATATTAATTTCAGAATGATTTGGTATCTGGATAAATTATTCCATGGTGGAAAGAAAGAAATAGTTCTTTCACAGTTCAGTGAACAAATTTTTATTTTTCATTTTTCAACATCATTCGAAGATTATCCGCAAATTAGTGAAAATTGACAGAATTTATTTTCAAAATTCAGTATTTTTGGAACGAAGGTAGGTATTGCGGATTTTCTCCATTTATTCGATATGGGAATTCTTGCTCTTTCAATTGAATTACAAGAAATTACAAAAACTTTGAAAAATCACCAAATGGCGGCTGTTTTTCTAAAATTCTGGAAAGTGAATTTTCTCAAAAACCTCACTTTGAAATTTTTTTAAAGAAATAGTTGGCAATATATAATACATAGCTTCTGTGTTTCGTTCTTGGTAAACCACTGCTTCAATTTGAAAAAAAGTTATTTTAAAAAATCGTATTTTTTTGGAAACAACGAACAAAGCAAAAAATGTTCAGATATAAGATTACACATCTAGAAAAGATGTACAAGAAATAACTCTTGCAAATTTGGCATGGTTCACGGAAAAAATTAAGCATCATATTTAAAAAAGAAAAAAAATCCCGGACTCTAAAATGGTTAGGCCCCCATAAAGGTGAAAGGGTGCCTTTCTACTACATATAAACAGAAACTGTAAAAAAAAATATGAAAAAATGTGGCTCACAAGAAAAACTTGTTTATTTTTTCATTGAATTTTGAAAACATGAAAGGAAGATTTTCAGGAAAACCACACCTTTTTCATTTCTTCCAATATTTAAAAAAAGGTTATATTAATAAAAAAAATGAAGGCATTCTATCAGTGTTATGCGGGCTAAACTATTTTTCTGGCCAGGAATTTTTTTTCAAATATAATTTGTAAACAATACCCAATTTTATGAAAGTTGGTTCGTCTCTATTGATATTTGCGTTGGAAATTGTTCTTAAATTAATTAAAGTACATAAACAAACATAAACAACTTTCATAAAAATGGGTATTGTTCCACACTCTATAACTTCGGTCGTGTGAGAGATATAACTTTTTTTGTTAGATTTCTTTTTTATTAGGTCTGCTTCAACTAATAATGTGACTACTTTTGCCCACAGTGCACAAGAAATATGCTGCTTCATAAAAACTGAAACTAAATTTTATTTTTACAAATATTTCAGGAAAATATAAATGCCCAAGGCTGTATCTTTACTCCGGTAAAAAGGCGGAATTGTTGATTAAATATAGGTTCAGAATGCAGTTGATTAGACTCCAGCGAAATTATATTAATCCCATTCTCGCCCTTCAGCTGTGCAACAACTCCGATTTATCAACAATGTATCCTCCAGGGTTTTTTTGTCGTTATTCATTATAAAAAGGTTAGTAAAGCTCTACAGAAACTTTTAAGGATGGCGAAGGCATCGTTTTACTTAAATTTATACGACATTTTCGAATTAAGGGACAATATTTTGTCAACATTTTGCGGACATTTTGCAGACATATATGGCAGGCCCAATTCAATATTCTTTTGAAATATTGCTAAAATATTTCAGACGAATATTGCCCGGGTCGAACTTTTAATTAAATATTCCAGCAATATTTCTGCAACATTGCGTGTTATGTGGGCTATTTAAAAAAGTGTTAGTCATAAAATTCTGATGTTATTCACTTTAGTAGAATATTTTTTGTATTTAATTTACTATTTTCAATTTGATGTTCAAATTGTAATTTTTTGAACGATCCACCAATCACAGCTTAGTTGTCTGGGATACTCATACAGTTTTCTGCGTGCATATTTTGTTCATTTTGTTTACGTAAAAAGAAGGAATTGGTAAATATTGTGGAGTTCTCTTTTCACAGATTGTGAAACATCTAATCTCGTGATCGGCTGTCTATTGACCTGATGATACTACAGATAACTAGATAACTAGAAATAAAAATCTTTTTAAATTCTCAAATCAGTAAATTGGTAAATTGGAACTAAGGTACATATTGCAGTTACAAATTTTTTTATTTTAATTGAGTTGACACAGGATTGAACAAAATTACAACTGTTACAGTAACCTACTCGTTACTTGCAACGAATTGCTACGAAATACTGATAAAGTTCATCTCTTTGAACGATTTTTCATAGCTTTTAAAATCATTTAGCGCAAAAATTTATATTATTCAATGAGGTTTGCTGTGGTTACCCGCAGTCTCGTTTTCGCGAGACAAGTTGGCGGATGCGCTTATTTCACTGAGGCTGCAAACATTTGCACATGGTAAACTTCCAGCACAACGACCAATATTTAATTGGTGGATATTACCAAACTCTTTGCTGATGCCCCAAGGTTCTTTTTTCAACGAATGCAGCATTTCACTTGCAAACAAGAAATTTCTTGAATTTTTTCCCCACAAAAAGTCTATATTTTTTGTTGAAATACAGCGCACTCTAAACAAGAAATTTCTTGAATTTTTTCCCCACAAAAAGTCTATATTTTTTGTTGAAATACAGCGCACTCTAAACATCTTAAAATTATTTCTTCTAATGTAAATTTAATGCAAATTTGACGATTTTCAATTTTAATTAAAAATCGTTCAATTCTCAGCGTTTCTAATTTGAAATTGTTCCATTTGAAACTGTTTCGTTGATATATTTTACGTGTTTAAATGTAGAATAGGCCCTTTTGTGAAATAATCAATTTTTCTAATAGCGCACCAAACTGAGGAGCTTTGTCCTTGAAAGTAAGTCTTTCTTTTTAAAGTGCTAAATATCGTTTTGCCTGAAGAAAGAGATTATCGCTTATCTAGTGAATAAGCGTGTTAAAAATACGATACATACATTATAAGAAGTATTATGTTAAAGACGTATGCAAACAGTCTGTGTAAGCACGCGACGAGAAGTTGAACAAATCTTTCCTCTTATTCAAAATTTTAAACTTATTATATATGAATTACAGTGTAAGTTAGCTAGCACAATCTCTTTATTCTGAAAACGAAATTTGAATTTTATATCAGAAGGTTTGGAGTACAAAACTAGATAATCAACAAAATCGGAACTTTTCAGGTGAGCGAAATAACAGTCTGTAAAATCGAAATCACCATTTAAAGATTTACAAAAATTTGACTCCTGAGCCGAAGTGTTTTTGAATTGAGGCCAAAGAAGTAGACCTCAGAAAAAAAGTTGTCTTAAAACAAAAGCATCGTCCTCTTGCCTGTTTTTTTTTCGAACTACGTAAAAATCTGTTTCACACAAACGGAATTATTTGGCTGCAAGATTATGCGAAGTTTGTCGCAAAGGGATAATGTTTGCTGCAAAAAATTCTTTTTGAGACAAAAGAAAATCCTCTCAACCTTAAGTTTAAGAGGGATTTCCATTTTTTTCAAGAAACATCCTCTTGACACATCAGGAAATTTCTCTGAATGTATGATTAAAAAAAATTATTTAGTTCCGAAAAATAGAATGTGGAGATTTACAATTTCAAAGTGACAGGAACCTAAAATTGGAATAGGCTCGATTGCAGATTACGATAAAAAGTGTGATTTTTAGTTTAAACAAAAAGAAAAACTTGCTCCCGAGATATTTAGTTTCTTAATTGGAAAAAATTAGTTTGATTAGACAAAGTTAACCAATTCCAAATAGTTCATTCAAGAATTTGGAGGTTCAAATTTCATCGGTTTTGAAAATCGTCTTTCGATAGCGACTGAAAATCTATTTTTTATGTTTAAAAAGTAATAAAAACTTGTTACCGAGATATAGGAAAGCCAAACAAGAATAAACAAGTTTCCATGCAAAAAAACTATTCTGTTCCGGGAAAATAAAGATTCAGTGTGACGGTATCGCACTTTAACCTGTTTCAGACGATTTTTCGCTGAAAGGTATATAACAAGATAAAAGTTATATGCTTTTTGTAGAAAATGTATATTTAAGATTTTAGGTTGGACTTTGATTGGTACTTTGGTGATAAAAAAGTGGTAAATTGTTTTATTTAAATGCTTTTTACATTCTCATAATTTATGTTTGAGAAAGCATTAGAATTATCTGAAATTTCACACCTCAGTTTTTCAACGGATCTCCACGTTTTGAGACCCCCTGAAGCCGAAAATTAAGTTTAGGCGATGGCATCTGTCTGTCTGTCCGTCTGTAAACAAGATAACTCTCGAAAAAATGAACGAATCAAATCTAGCTTTGGCACACTGTTTCTGGATCCTGAAAAAAAGAACAAGGTCGTTAACCTGCACTTCTTGACCAACTGTTATGATTTTATCCATCGAAAATGATATCCATAAATCGAATATTTCATTTTTACGCCAAATTACGACAGAGTCGTCAAAAAAGTTTGAGAGAAGATTTGAAGTTTCTCAAAATATCTATAATATTTGTTTCAATAGTTTTTTGGTAGGACTCGTCTTTTTTGTTTTATGTACGGAAACTTAATAACTTGAAAATTCTAATTTTAAGTCAAACGACGATAGATGAGTACGAAAGTTTAAGAGAAGAATTGTAGCTTTTTAAAAGACCTACAATTTTCTTTCCAACCATTTTTTGATAAAAATTGATATTTTGGTTTGAGTTATAGAAAATACTATGAAGAAAATCAACAATTTAAATTTTGAGTCAAGGGACGCGAGATACGTGAAAAGTGCTCAAGAAGACTTGCAGAAGTTTTCGCTTTATCCATGAAAAATGCTGTGAAAACAAAAATCCTATAGATAGGGAAGAATGTCTGAAGAAAGGATTGTAGCTTTTTATCGCAAGGTATCTCAGAAAATAAATATACATTTAAAAATGTCTGTCGAAAATCGAGCGCGAAGCACGATTGTCACGATGAGGATGTGCACCTCAATACATACAGAGCTTTGAGCAATTTACTCTTCAACTATACTTCATTACATATAAAATTCAGAGTATGGAGATGCATTCCAAAACTGGGATCTTAAAGAGACGTTTTTGCTAAAGTTACATTCAAGCATTCCGTGTGCAAAGAATAAATATCCCATTATCGAGCACGAAGCGCGAGATCCAGCAGACTCGCCCCCAGGCGCGCTAAAATTTGCGAGACGCGCGCGCGGCGCGCGAAGAGGATATGTCCGCGCAGCGGGCAAATTTTCATCAAACAAGGTGTTTTATTATTTTACTATATTTAACCACTGTTAGGAGGAAGAATATGATCAGAAAAAGGTTTTAAAAATGGTAAAAGGTTAGAAAATTAAAACAAAAAAGAAGGAGATGGGAGACCCGTACAGAGAGTCAGTTATCTGATTTTGAATTACCAATATTTTTATTAGTATACTGAAAATGAGATTTCGAGCAAATCCTTTTAACACAACATGTATTTAATTTTTTAAGAATTTGTTACGCAAAAAGTCCATTTTCGGCAAAAATGTTGGTTCTCTAGTTCTGTACTGCAACCCTTCATTTATGACTTACAAAATACACGGTTTTTCCCCATATGAAACCAGTTTATTTATTATTCACTCCCTTTTCATTGTCTTTATGACGCAAACGTAATATCCCCATAGAGATAAAGGTGTATATAAATTCATGATGAAAAATAAATAATTTAAAACACGCGATTTCCGCAGTTATACTGATCGTGAGCAAACCCCTACGAAAACTTGCAAGCTGAATTGGTGCTAAATATCAAACATGGTCCTGTGATTTTTCAAGGTCAAAGCCAATTAGTATACTGTTGCTTCAGAAGACTCTAAAGTCATAGGGTTTATGTTACTGATTAACATTTGTAAAAATTTTAAATAGTTGTAACTTAAAGAACTAAAGGCACTAAAAACTCATTCATCCATCGTAAAATTTTCATTATTTTAGAGGGAAAATATCTTACTAATAATTGAAGATATAAATGTTAATTACACTTGTTTTATGGATCTACTCTTTAGGAATTATACCATGCTTATTTCTGAGAATGAGAGAGATTTATTTGCGAATACGTACGTTTCCGGTTACGTGATATATTGCACGAATCGATGTCGCCAAACTTTGATAACTTGATACTCGAAATATGAGAATACTAAAATTGTTGCTGATAATTACACGTTGCGCGAAACAGGAAAAGCAGATTATTATAATGTATGATCTCTTAAGAAAAGACAAATATAAGAACATAGTTTTACCCCTGAAAATTTTTTATAATGATTGCCTTAATTCTGAGATATTTCCCATACAATAGAAGAAAAATATATAGTAGACATCAGATGAAAAATTTAAATCTTGGGCACCAGAAATAATATTTTAAACCAAATTTTTCTTTAACAAGGCTTTGAATAGTTTCTCCATCACTGAAATTTGATGACATAGCAATATACATAAATACGAGGCAGAAAGAATAATTTATAGGATATAAAATAATTTTTTATATTTTCTTATAATCAGAACAAACATGCATTTGAACAATTTACACTTTTCTTATTAGAAAAAATGTTGGAATGTGGGAATGAGTATCAACTTGATGCCTAAAGAAGTATCATTTAGCCAAAGATGAGTAAAAAATTATTAATTCGATTTAAAAAAACTTGAATATTCGTAATCAAGGGATTGTTTTTGATCTTCTGCAGTTTTTCCTATATATACCTATATTGCCATTTTATCAAATTTTAGTCATGAACAATCCACTGAAAGCCTTATTTAAGAAATTTTAGTATCTTTTTATTTTTTCTGATGCCAAGCTTTTCAATTTTTCATCTTATATCTATTATTTATTTTTCACCTATTGTATGCGGAATGTCTGAGAATTTCGGCAATTCTTTGACAAAAAAAATGTTTAGGGGTACAATTATGTTCTTATATTTCTCTGTTCCTAAGAAATCGTACTTTTTATGACTTTTACCAACGTCAAATAATTTTTTCCAATTGGAAACAAAATAAAAGTTTTTTTCTTTGTATTAGCTACAATTTTCCTTTACAAGATATTTCACTGAAACTAATATATATATATTTAAAAAAATAAAAAACTACGAAAATCTCACTTTTTACGTAAATTCGAAGCTCGCAACTTTTAAGCGGTCACCCTACTATCTCACTTTTGAAAAATCGATTTTTTTTTGCATTTTTCGACAGGTTATATATTTAGAAATATCATACCAAAATTTCACAAAGAAATTCCGAGTCTTTCTATACTTTTAAGAGCTTGGAACAAAAGCGCGTAGACAGCTAAGCGCTTGAGTAGAGCATGCGAACGCGGCTGCTTATATTTCAGCTGTGGCAATTGTTTTCGAGGCATATCCGTAATTATTGTTGTTTATTTTAAAATGTGTATATGTGAAGAAAATATTGCACTTCTAAGAATTTATACGAAGCAGGAATCGCTGATTAAGTGTAAGTAACTTTTTCTGACAATTTTTATGTTTCGAAAACTTTAAACTCGTTTTTATCGAAATAACGTTTTTGCGCTCTGCGTGCACGATTTCTCAAAAAGTTTTCAAACGATTGCTTTCAAATTTTCTACGTTTATTCTAAACATAAATATCTAAAGCGTGACAAAGCGGTTCTTTAAATTTTTAATTTTATCATAATTAAATTAACAATAAAAGAGCAAAAATCCTGATTTTTTGAAATTTTTTGCTTAAACCAGCTCCATTTTGTTATTTTGCAAAATAAAAAAAATCCGCTTCGTCACTCCAGAGCTATGGTCATACTCATGAAGAAAATTACTGATTTGTTTTAGATGATGCTGACTAGAAATATCGTGCATGCAGTGGACATGCCTTTTTTAGACACTTTGTTTATTGTTAAATAATACCTAAACTGAATAATAATTTCATGTAACAGACTTGTTTTTGAAAATTTTGAGACAACATAAGTAAACGCTAAAAATTTTATTTAATTACATAAATTAGTTGTTGAGAAAAAAATTCTTGAAAGTCACCTTTTTTTGCCGAGATAGTAGAATGACCCTTTAAATATATTTTTTTAATTCTGAAAAAATTAGGATATATACATATAATAATATGTATATATTATTGTTATGATAATATAATATAATTATTCACTATTATTATGCATGAATCAGAGCCTTGGGTCTGATGGGGTCTACACGTTACAAGCCCTAGTACGGCATGAAACGTGCCGCCCTCGAGAGGGGCCGCGTTTAGCGGACAGAAGGATGTTTTTACATTCTCATCTCAATGAGAAGGTATTGGTTTTATGTGAAAAATGACTCTCGCGGATTCAATCAAATGTCGACGTTTTGAGGCCTCCTGAGTCAGAAAAAACGGTTTTTACGAAGGTAAAAATATAATGAAAAATTGCGTGTTATTAAAATATTGCTGCAATGAGAGAGGTCAATGATTAGGAATCAATTCCTCATTGAGAATGGATATTAAGACTCAATATGTTGATTTTTAAGTACATGACAACGATCTAGATATTAAGGTGTAATATATTTATATTCAAATTCAATATCTAGGTATTAAGACTCTAAATATAAGAATATTCATGTGAAAAGCTTTAATATCTGAATATGAAAATTTAATATTAAGATAGTACAACTTGATATCTAGATCATTGTCCTATAATTAAGAGTCGAGATATTGAGTCTTAATATCCATTTTTCTCAGTGTTCGATTACAATATTTTGGCTTTTTTTGTTCACAAGAACTATTAATTGAAGTCGAAAATTCTAAAACTGTTAATTTTGAGAATGCAGTTTATACTTTGAGTTATTAGTTAGGTCCTTAAAACGAAAACAGCACAATATTTTATGATATTTTAAAGCTCCTTGAAAACACTTTTTTTTGTAAGTTTTGTTTGGTTGAAATAATTAATATGTAACCTTGGTTGATGTAGTAAAATATTTCAATAGCTTGCACCATGTCAGCTTTACTGTGCCTTTAATGAGACCATAAATGCATCGACCAATTTTATGGTTACATCTTGAAAATATCTGAGTAATATTCTGACTTCTCATTACTTATATTTTGTACAGGAATAATGTTCGTTTTTGGTCTTACCAAGAAATATTTGTTAAAAATATCATGTAGAAGAGGGTGTAGCTGAAAATTTACATCTTTTTTTAGAGCACATGTCAATAAAGAATATAAGTGTCGAATTTTTCAATGAACTTTAGTTTAAAAATTATAAATCAGTTCTTCATAAGAATATTAATTAAAAAATTGTCACAATATTTGCATTTTTTCTTCAGTGTCAACCTTTAAATTGAAATTATTTAAATTTACAACGAGATTTGAAAGCATCACTTTGCAATTTGTACGATGGTAAACATTTTAGATTTGGAGTCGATAATATTTGATGAATTCATAACTTTTGTATTGAAAATTTGTTCGATCTCGAAAGTTTCCGATTCTAAATTCTTAAATTTTGAACGATTCCATCTACCAATTTCAGATTGTTTAATTTTCAACATTTGGTACTATTTCATTAAACAATAAATAGGGAAATTAAACATTTTTTTAGATAAAACTTACTCTGTTTGAAAGACCTTCCCAACACAACAACAAAAAACGTCAATCCTCATAAACACGTCAAATATGATTCTATTTGCTGACAGCGTCTTGTGGGAGACTACGTACGATAGAGATAGGCTGTATATAATCATATCGGATTGTCACATACACGGCGTTGTCAGCAAAATACTACAAGTGTAAAACTGTAACATGAATATAGCACTATGCCTCCATTCAGATTCATTTCATTTTTAATGGAGGCGTCGAGCTACATTCGTGTTACAGTTTTACACTTGAAGTATTTTCACTTTGAGAAAAAAATATTCTCATTTTGAGGATATAACAAATCGTCGCCCTAAAGTTATACGGCGCGATGTCCCTTAACTGGCAAACTAAGAAAATGAAGTTCAAAGTTTAACCATATAAAATGTTGTTAAATATCAAAATAAGTTCATATCATCTCAGATATTAATATTATTATGAATGCATTTTAGCTGATCCGGAACATTGGTTTTGGACATGGCGTAATATGAAATTGCAAAAATCAATTTCATCTCAGAATTAGAGTACCCCATGTCAAAAAATATTTGTAATTTAACTATTTATAATGAAAATTTTAAATAAATAAATTAGTTATTCTCAAATTATTGACTTTCGTGTAATACTCCGATGATTACTTTCAAGGTTAAACATATTTTGAACATTGTTATCTCTCGAATTATAGTTTGGTTAGCCATATAAAATATGCTCTACAAAGTTGGAATGCTTCACTTATATCAATGCAAAAAGGGACATGGCGTAATATAATTCTAACTTTTAATTAACATCACTATTTTAATTAATAATTGCAACATCTTAGAGAATGAATTTCAGGGAAAAATTGATTTTAAAACAAAGTTTAATACTTACTTAGTCTAAAGATAACAATGGTTCAAAATTTTCAAAAAGTGGACGTGGCTTAGTATAACTCTAGGGCGACGAAATGAGCGAAATGAGCCAATCATGTCACTTATTTTACTATATATATAATTTAATACTTCGCAAATGAGGTGAGCTCTGAAATAAGTTTATGACAACCTACAATTCGCTTTGGAACTGTGTACAAAACATGGTGTTTATATGGGAAGTCACATATGAGTGCGGCGCGTTGTATTTTCAGAAATATTATAGTATATATACCTTTGTTTTCATATATTTATTTTTTGAAAAAATTGAAATGGTGATTGTTTCTTTATTTTGAAATAACATCAAATCAATTAATTACGTGATTAGGTCCAAATTTTTAAACATGTTGACACATTTTAAAGTTCATAAATATTTTTTAATATTTCCCTTATAATATATAATTTGACAAAACTCTCAACTTTAATTTAAAAAATTTTAAACATAGTAATCATGAGTAAAATTATTTTCTAATTTCATATGTAAACAGGAAATTGTAAATTTATACATTATTAGAACATCAACAATCAGTGAAATATGCCTTTGCTGAATCAAATTGAATAAATCCATTCTTATTCTTTTAATAACTTCAAAACAGTATTACATAAAAACGCCATTTAAAATTTAATTTTTATCAATGGATTTCAAACTACAATATATCCTTAAATATTGAGAAATTACCTCAAGTGGATTTATCACGTTTTGTTCGCTTACTTCTCACTTCCCGTTTAAGATGTTGATCACAAAATGGTTTTTGTAACTGCGTTGTTAAATGTGGGCAAATAAAAAAAACATTATTCACGGCAGTGCGTACTACAGAATAATCCTAACCAAATCCTTAACAAAAAATCGAGCATTCTTGTATCGGACTCTTCACTAGAGAAATGTTGTTCCACTACAGTTTCGTTTCTGAAGGTTACATTTTTTTTTGTTCAAAAAATACTTATGATCATTGGAAAGAACGTGAAAATCCTATTAAATCTGTTGTGGAACAACATTTTTTTTCGTAATATTAAAAGAGTCTGATCCAAGAATGCTCCATTTTTGGGTGGGGACTTAGAAATACGTGTAAATGAGCATAAAAAAATGTTGTTAGGTAAAAACAACATCAAAGTAAATACATGTTTTGATAAACATTTTTTATAGACAAATGGTTGAAAATGCGATTAAATCTGTTTCTTGAGAGCTTCATTATCAATGCGTATTGAGTGATATTCATATCTGGCTGTAATTAGCGAAGTTATCTGATATCTAACTGATTTCCCCCTAGAATTCTAAATGATAAATAACTCCTGTTATTTTTACTAGCTTTAAACAATTTGAGGTATAATATTAACAATTTTTTGGATAAATCAATTTTAGATTCATAAATTGCTATTTTTTCTTTTTATTTAGAGCTATTCATTTTACATGTATTAGGACTGGTTTGAATTTTCCATGTTTTCGTGGAAATGCCTCGTTGTTAACTAATTGTTAGTCAAATTTAACTAATTAACTTAGCCAAGAAATTTGAGGTTGTGCTATTTGACTACAAAACTGGCTAAATTAATTTCACTAATGTTTCGGTACATTTTTCTACACACTGTCAGTTATTTAAATTTTACTAATTCATGTTGAGAAAGGTTATTTGATATTTCTTTCAATAAATAAATAAAATCAATCAATCACGATTCACTGAAATTCCAGTTACATTTCACTGGTTTTCCGTTAGAAAAACTTCTATAACAGAATATGGTATTTTGGTCCCCTCTGCCTAAGCATGGCATATATTTTTTGAAAGCATTCGGCGCGTTGATTGAAATGGTGTATGATATATGGAAATTATTATTGTATGGGAATCAAGAAAAAAAAAACAGTTTTGAAACCTTCTACAGAAATTTACGCTATATTTCCGATAAATTCCGCTGCAACTTCGAATAGGCACTCATTATGAACATGATAGTGAAAATACGCAGGACGGAAAGTTAAACGGTGTTAAGTTCATTTTTTAACGACATTGAGTTTTATTCCAAAACGATACTTTTTCGCTTTTTTTTCCTATTTCAGTGAAAATATTTAGGTTTTGAAATTTTTTACCATAAAATGTAATATTTAAATGTATTCAAATATTTAAATCTTTTAAAGAATTCAAACAATTCGACGGTCATTGTTGGATTTTGACAAGTAATTTAGCATATAGAGACATTATTGTTAAAATTGAGAACTGTTGTACTAATGCTACAAATATTTTTTTTTCTTCTATTAAATAGTATTATTTCTTTACTAAGCGAATAAAAATATATTTCAGACGATTTTCTTAACAATTTATGTATTATTTTTATTGATAATACCAGGGGAAGCTAAACGGTGCTAAGTCCATCGACATTTCTATTAGATTATTATTTATTATACATGCACATGTAGTACCATCGACTTTTTAACACAATGGTTATTAAACTGATTGGTCGTAAATTATTCCTCTGAAAAGGTGTTTTGCTTCTCCTGCAAAATTAGGTTGATGGGACTTAGCACCGTTTACCTTTCTTTGCTTTAAATATTGGTTCTAAAAGCTACATCCTTTGAAAAGATACATAAATATTTTATGTTCTATAGATTTTTTCTATTATGTATTATATAAAGTAGAGTGGCCCAAAAAATCAAAAGTTTCGAACATTTTTGGGCCAAGGCCCAAAAAAGCTTTTCAATGAACAAAAATCCATAATTAATTTTTAATCTCAACCTCCAGCACCCCCTTTTATTTTGCCCGAAATCTACCCATTGCAAGTTTAATAAGAATTTAGCGAAAAATTAGTCTTAATTATTACTTTTTTCTCATTTTGTTCTTAGCTGCACACACGGTGAGCCTCAAACATCTTTAACCTGAAAGTCGTTGAACTCAATGCTTCTTTACAGAAAGCAACTTTCTGTTGATTTATAAGTAGTTCCAAGGCAAATTAAAAATATTGGAGAGACTTAAATATAAAAAAATATAGAAAATGTTTTTCCAACTTTTTAAAGTTTTGTTATGTTCGGTTTTTTAGTATTACGTCCAACAGGAAATTAAATTAAAATTTTGCGAAATAATTTTTTAATATAGTAACTCCCCATCCTACAGGTATTTTTTGCTAAATAAATATATCTTTTTGTAAAAGTAGAATTAAGTTTCACTCAATTCAAAAAAAGCTTGATACTTTTTGTTCATTAAATATTTAAAACGTGTAAATCTATCTAACAGCAATAACGAATAAAGAAAAGTGTAGTACAAAAATACTGTAATATCCTGAATGACAGAATATCATTTTCTGCTATACAAAAACCTCCATAAAATATTTGGTTTTCAATTTATTCAATTCTTTTGTATTAGTTGTTTTCTCAGTTTTTACTGTGGAATAAGACTTCTTAAACAACAATTAGAAATAATTGCTTAAAACAAAGAATTTAATTTTACTTATATCAAAAAGTGCTCAATACTTTTATTTCTTTAAATATTTAAAACGTTTTGGAACTATTTAAAAGTAATAAGGAAGTACGAAGAGACGAGTGCAAAAACGCTTAAATGACCTTAACGACAAAAAATGATTTTCTGCTATACAAAAACCTCCATGAAACACACAGTTTTCAACTTATTCAATTCGTTTATAATGTTGTTTCAGTTTATTCAGTTATTTCAAAAAAGGTTTAATAGTCTTTTTACAATATTTAAAACATACAAAAGCTATTCGAAATTGACAAAAAATAAATTAAAAGTGGAGTACAAAAACACTTTAATAACCTTACTCGCAAAAGACCATGTTCTGCTCCACAAAAACCTCCATAAAACGCACAGTTTTTAATTGATCTAAGTTTTATCATACTTTTTTACTCAGTTTTGAATGCAAAATAACACCTTATAGACATTAATTAAAAATATGTAAAGAAAAGTCAAGTGCAAGAACTTGAAGGGTATATTCTTTTGTTTGAATTCAACTTCTTATCGGAAAAAGCTAGAAATTCGTAGTTTCTTTCTGTTTAGTTTTTTAAAAATTCTACTAAGGGTAGCATAAGTATTACTTTTTCAGGTTACTTGCTATTATTTGAATAATTTAGTATTACATGATATCGCGAATGAATGGTATCTTCAGAATGCTTTAGCCTAATTTTTGAATGTCAACATTTATTTCTGAACATTGTCATTATTTTTAATTGTAATTATCTAATAAAAAATTGCTTCTAAATTATTCATGGATTTCCTGACTGATATGGGATATAATTTTTAGTAATTTCAAAAAAAACTAAGTATTAGGTCAAAGTAATGGAAATTGTTGAAAAATTGCAAAAAAAAGTGTTTGACTAGCTTCATCATGTTAAAAGTTGCATTTAAACAATTCTTAATGGTTTGAAAAATAAATAGACAACCTCATTTAAAAAACATTGGCTGTTCTGTTTTATAAAGTAGGCTACATTCCAGCAGTATTTCAGCCTTTGAGTTGCAAAACTGATTGTTTCTTAGTTCCCGTACGATAATTTCCACATTTCGTTCATTATTATAATCAGTGCATCTAGAATTTGTATACACGTTATGCTTCCATAGTGTTTATTGCGTTCGTCAACAAGCATGGTGGGCCAAATACCAATTATCACTTAACATTGTTCTTTCGCTGCTGCTGGATATTTGCATTTATAATTTTTGAAAAATAGAAAGTAAGGTCAATCATTTTCGAAGAAATGATTAACAAAGAGGACTCCAGCATGTTGTCCTGACGCTTGAGACCTTCGAAAGTTGGTGAGGAATGGGACCGTTCGAAGATGAAGACGACACATGGACCAGACAGACGATAGAGCAACTTTCCTCTTCTTGGAGAATGAACGGTACCTGCAGTCTTTGGACTACGAAAGTCACATCGTTATACCAGGCAACAGCGGCATGGACCTGATGAAAGGCATGAACGGCAACATTCAAAGCATTGCATTGAAGCGATATGATAGTGAGCTTCCGAAGTCGAATGGTTAGGACTAGGAAACTTGTATAAAGTGAGTGAGCGGGAGAAAGAAAAAAAAGGGGAAATTCTTGGTGATTAGAAGAGCAAAGAGGGGCAAAAACGAAGAGGACTACTTTCAAAAGTGGGTATGGAGGTCCGTATTGGCATTGGGAACTCCTCGAGCAACCTAACACAACACTTTGCTGGATAGCACTTCTCGTTCTCCAGCTTGTTCAGGCTTACGTATACTCGGAGACTACAGCATCTACAGCGAAGAAACTTTCCTTATATTTATCACCTATCTGCTGAAAATCACGTATATTTAGTTTTCACGTGGTTTAGTTCGGGTTAGAATCGACGAATGGAACGCGTCCCTAATTAGGACACAGAAGAATTTTTAATGATCGTGGATTATGTAGGGCAGTCGGTACAATAGTTGAATATAGTGGTACAAAAAATTTACTTTCAAACAGAGGGCATAGCACCCCCACGCTGCCAAATTTTGTGATGTTTCCGGAAAAAGAACTTCCCTTCAAGTTTGAAAAGCCCATAAGATTAACACGGGAAAATTATGGTTTTTGG
Source organism: Andricus grossulariae (assembly GCA_011634705.1). NCBI lineage: Eukaryota > Metazoa > Arthropoda > Insecta > Hymenoptera > Cynipidae > Andricus > Andricus grossulariae. Next base: position 24,340 of record JAABKJ010003042.1, read on the forward strand.
ATAAATGAGATTCATTTTTCTCGGTTTAAACTTAGCTTTTAGGAGATTCTTAGAATTTAATTTTGCGCAAAATTGAAATCTTTTTAAGCATTTTTTATAAGAAATGTAGAATTGCTTAAACAATTTTCATTTTTGTTCTCATTTTTTTCCTACTAAGTCAGGAAGATTGATCTTTATTTAAAGCATTTAACAATTGTTCAAATAATTAATATTTACTTGTAACTTACTTGTCATGAAGATATAACTACTCCATTTTGTAACCACTACGCCTTTGTTTAAATATTTTGTTTTGTTCAAACAATTCTGTTCTGAAATAAATGTTTGAAATTAATATTCTTCTGTAATTAATGCGGTAATTTCTAATTGTTAAGAGCAATATATTTTATTGAAAAAGTCATTTAAGTGTTTAAACAATTTATTAGAGTTTAATTGCGGGATTGACCTAAGTATATATATATATATATAAACTTACTTTCAACTTCCAGAGGTCCAATACTTCTTAGTGATTGATATACAATGGAATATTACTAGAAACCCAAACTTTTTATGACCAATTAAAAAAAATAGTGAAAAAAATATAAATTATTTTAATCATTTATATAACATTTAAATTATTTGTACAACATTTCCTGGTAACTGGAATTTTTTATTTTTTAAAAAGCATTTTCGATTAATAAAACCAGAACCGTTCGTCAAAAATAGCTGGTTAACGAACTTGTCCTTTTTTTGGGCCTTAAAAAAGTATGTCAAAGCTCAACCCAATCTGATTATTTTTTCGAATGTTATCGTGCCTATAATCTACTACTACTGCTGCTGTCGCTACTACTACTACTTCTACTGCTACTACCACTACTATATTTTTTCTCACTCAGGCGGTCACAAAACGTGGAGGTTTGATGAAAACCGACGATGTCAAATTTTACATAAAACTCATACCTTCTCATTAGGATGAGAACGTGATATGCGCCTTATCAAAAGAATGGTCTGGAGTTAGTTTGTAGATCATGTTGAGGTGAACAGTTTTCCTTCTTACCATTTTCTTCATATCTCATATAGTTTTGCTGCAAAATAGAATTTTTTTATGTTGAATAACACCTTTCACGATTAAAACAAAAAATATGCGTTTTATCAAAAGAAAATAAAAACAGTTTGAAGTAAATTTATAGATCCTTTTGAGGTGAACAATTTTTCTTCCTACCATTTTTTTCATATCTGATATAGTTTTGCTGCAAAATGGAATTTGCTATTTTTATTAACGTTTTTCACGATCAAAACAATATATATGCGTCTTATAGAAAAAAGTGGTCAGACAGGAATTTGTTCGTCTTTTAAGGGTGAATTTTTGATTTTATAAAAAGCATTTCCGATGGATAAACCCAAAACTATTGGTCAAAAATGGCAGGCTAACGAACTCGTTCTTTCTTTTCAGGCTTAAAAACAATATGCCAAAGGGCAATCTGAGTGGATAATTTCTTCGGATTTTATCGTGTTTACAGACTAGAACGACGATAACGGCAGACAGACACCGAAGTAAAATCCATTTTTTCTCAATCAGTGAATCCGGAAACGTCGAGATTTGATGAAGTTCGCGAAACTCAATTATTTTCTCATAAAACCCAAGGTCGCAGCCACGTGAGAGATCAACAGGATTTGACCCCCCTCCCTAAATTCTTGAAACGAATCCATTCAAATTTACAATGAAAATTTAATAGATTGTTTAAAAAATTAAATAATGTCTTCAACAAAAAATATAGCTCCTCAAAGTGAAAAATCACCGCATTATTTACAGAAACATATACATTGAAATCATTTATTTCAAAACGAAATTTAATTAATTGTTTAAACAACTTGTAAATGCTTCACAACTATTAGCCTTACTGAAAATAATTACTTGTCCGATTCAACGTAACGGAAAGAAAGTTTTAATGAGTTATTAGAAAAAAAATTATTTAAACAAATATAAATTTCATAAATAATTTTACATTTGTTAAAAAATTCTTAACACCATTTCAATAATCGAATAAAAGTAATTTATGGCAAAAAAGGTAAAAACAGAGTTCATATGTGTCAATTTTGCCCAAAATTGTCAAGGTCAGTTTTTCGGGGCATTTTGGGTTTCCATAAGGGGTCGTGCATAAATTACGTTGACACTTTCAGGGGGGTGGGGAGGGGTACGATCAAATCCTACGGCTGGTTACGCTAAGGGGGGAGGGTGTATTATACATATTTACGTTGATATTCTTTTTTTAAATAGGCATTATTCAATATTTAAAATAATTTAAAATAATTTAATTGTGTCCCAAAGAATCAACGACAGAGGTTTCGATGCCTATTATCAGT
>JAABKJ010003043.1:8624-26678 GCA_011634705.1 Andricus grossulariae
AGACAAATTTACAAACAATCAAAAAACGAATTTTCTACAAAATAGTCAAATTTTCAATCAAATACATGAATTTCCAACTAAAATAACGAATATAAATAAATAAATTTTTTTCAACAAAACAGTTAAATTTTCAATCAAAGAGATGAATTTTCAACTAAAATGATGAATCTTTAACCCAAAAATGAAAGACTTTTTTATAATTTAGATGCATCCTCAACAAAAAGAGATAAATTTTCAATTAAAAAAACATGAATTTTCTACAAAACAATTGAATTTTTAACCCGAAATATGAATTTTCAAAAGAGAAAGTTAATTATCAACCAATAGTTGAATGCTCAGCTATAAAGTGAACTATAAACAAAACAATGAAATTTTCAACCCAAAAATATGAATTTTCAACAACAAGATTAAACTTTCAACTAAAAAGATGAATCTTCAACAACAAGAAAAATGAATTTTTAACAATTTTCTTGAAACGTCAACCAAAAGATATACATTTTCGAACAAGGTAAACTAATTTTCTACCAGACAATTTAACAAAATTGTTAAATTTTTAACCAAATAGTTGAATTTTCCACCAAACTGTGAAATTTTAAAATACAAAAGATTAATCTTGAACCAAGAACTGTTAAATTTTCAATCAAAGAGATGAATTTTGAACTGAAATGATGAATCTGTATCCTAGAAATGAAAGACTTTTTTAAATAATTTATTTGAATCTTCAACCAAAATAGATAAATTTTTAATTGAAAAAAATGAATTTTCTACAAAACAATTGAATTTTCAACCCGAAATATGAATTAAAAAAAAAAGAGTTAATTTTCAACCAAAATAGTTGAATGTTCAGCTGAAAAAGTGAACTATCTACAAAACAATGAAATTTTCAACAACAAGATTAAAATTTTCAACTAAAAAGATGAATCTTCAACAACAACAAAAATGAATTTTCAACAATTTTCTTGAATCGTCAACCAAAAGGGATACATTTTCGAACAAAGTAAACAAATTTTCTGCCAAACTATTTAACTTTTGAACAGAAATGATGAATTTTCAACATCAAAGTTTATTTTAACAAAAATAGTTTGATGTTAAACCAAAAAGGCAGACCTTTTAACAAAATTGTTAAATTTTTAACCAAATAGTTGAATTTTCAATCAAATTGTGAAATTTTCAAATAAAGAAGATTAATCTTCAACCATAAACAGTTAAATTTTCAATCAAAGAGATGAATTTTTAACTAAAATGATGAATCTTCAAACAAAAACAAAAAATTAATTTTTAAAAATTTAGTTGAATCTTCACCCAAAAGAGACAAATTTACAAACAAACAAAAAACGAATTTTCTACAAAATAGTAACATTTTCAATGAATAACATGAATTTTCAACTAACATAATGATTCTTTAATAAAAAAGAAAGGATTTTTTGTTTAATTTAGTTGAATTTTCAACCCGAAATATGTGTTTTCATCAACAAAAATTAAATTTTCAATCAAAGAGATGAATGCTTAACTAAAAAGATGAGTCTTCAACCAAAAAAAGTGAGTTTTTAAATTTTAACAATTTTGTTGAATTGGCAACCAAACGAGATACATTTTCCAACAAAAAAAAAAACAAATCTCCTAAAAAAAATTGAATTTTAACCCTAGAATGTATATTTGATACTAAAAAGTTAATTTGCAACCAAACAGTTGAATTTTACAAGAAAATATTTGAATTATGAACAAAATAGTTCAATTTTCAACCAAACAGTTCAATTGTCAACTAAATAGTAGAATTTTCTACAAAAATATTTGAGTTTTTAATTCGAAAAGAGGAATTTTTAACCGAAAAAGAGAAGCTTTTAACAAAATTGTTGAATTTTTATCCAAATAAATCAATTTTTAATAAAATAGTTGAACTTTTAACCAATTAATTAAATTTTCGACCAAATGATCGATTTCTGAAGCGCAAAAGTTTAAACTTCAGCCAAAAACAGTTGCATTTTCAACCAAATAGTTGAATATTCAAGTAGAAAAGATGAATTTTCAACAAAAAAGTTGAATTTTCAAGACAAAAATATGAATTTTTAATCAGAAAGTCGAATTGTCAACAAAATAGTTGAAAGTTTAACCAAGCGATATGAATTCCAAACCAAGCGGGAAAAGAGGGATCTTGGACAACGTAAAATTCTTGTTGTAAAAAAATTTAGATGTAAGAATTAAGATTAAATCAGGGATTTGTTTCACTAATTAATTTTGTAGCTTAACAGTTTGAGAAAGTGAGACTAACTAGAGATAATATTTTTCTTTCAATGTTTGAGTTAGGGATTTCGGATCATGAAAACGTCAAGTCTGAAAAGTGAGCTGAAAAGAGGATGATACCCTCGAGAAACAAATGAGAGCATTTAAAGATCCTACAGCTAGGTTGATCTCAAGATTACATCAGAAAAGAGAAAAGACCCTTTTCCTCTCAGCAGATAATTTTTTTTTTATCTTAAACCTTTAAGGATTTGAGAACTTTAGAAAATTTTAATTTCAGATCTTTTCAAAGTCGAAGAAATTTATGGCAAACAAAAGGGCCTCTTGAAACAGGGGAAATAGGGTAATTCTTTACGAAAAGAGGGGAATAAATTGTTAAAAAAAATTAATGTAGAAAACATATTGCATTAATTATGAAATGCTTTAAATTCCCTAGATTTCAAATTGTAACATATTGTATTTTCAACCAAAATAGTTGAATTTTCAACCAAATAGTTGAATTAACAACAAAAGTTTAACCTCAGGGCAAAAGAAACGAATTTTCAACAAAATAGTTTAAATTTAACTGAATAGTTAAAATTTCAAGTCAAAAAGACACATTTTTTCGAAAACAGTTGAATTAAAAAAAAAGTTAATTTTAAACCAAAAAAGATGAAATTTCAACCAAGAAAGGCTTTTTCTACCATAAAAGAGGAATTTCCATTCTTAAAGGACATATTTTTACCAAAACATTTGAATTTTCGTCTAGAAAAGATGACTTTAAGAAAATAGTTGAATTTTAAACAAAATAATTCAACTTTCAACAAACTTGTTGAATTTTTTACCAAAAAATGAATTTTTAACCAAATAGTTAAATTTTCTACCAATATAGTTGAATTTTCTACCAAAGTAAGAATTTTCAACCAAAAAAATATTAATTAAAAAAAAAGTTAATTTTTAAGTCAATAGTTTGATTTTCCAATAAATTGTTGAATTTTCAAGATAAAAAGATGACATTTTAACCAAATAGTCGCATTTTTAAACAAATACATGAATTTATAAACAAAAAATATAAATCTATAAATCTTCAACCAAATAGTTGAATTTTTAACTAAAAAATTAATTTTCAACAAAAATGAAATGAATTTGAAAAAAATAGCTCAATTTAAAATTAAAGAGATGCAACTTCTACCAAGAAAAAATTTCAACAAAATAGTTGGATTTTCTACCCAAATAGTTACATTTTCTGCAAGAATAGTTAAATTTTCAACCAAAAAATATACAGTTTCAACAAAAAAGTTAATTTTCAATCAACTACTTTTCTACTATTTTTCAACCAAGAAGATTTATTTTCCAAAAAAAAAGTAATATTCAACAAAATACATTAATTTCCAAACGAATAGTTAAATTTTCAATTGAAAAATATCAATTTTCAACCAAAACAGAAATAGTTACATTTGCAGCTAAAAAAATTAATTCTCAAACAAAACAAAAACGACTTTTCGAAAAAAGCAGTTGAATTTTCCATCAAAGTAGTTCAATTTTATACTAAAAAGGATGAATTTTCAACTAAAAAGATTTATTTTCCATAAAAAGACTCATTTTCAACAAAATACATCAATTTCCAACCAGTTAGTTATATTTTCAAGTGCAAAATATAAATTTTTAACCAACAAAGAAACAGTTACATTTGCAGTTAAAAAAATCAATTCTCAAACAAACAAAAAATGATTTTTTGAAAAAATACTTGAATTGTCAGCCGAAAATACCAGGAGGATTAATTTACTAAAAAAAACGAATTTTTATCAAAATACATGAATTTACTATAAAAAAAGACGAATTTTCCACCAAATAGTTTAATTTTTAACTAAAAAGGATACAAATAATCAACCAAAGGTGGAATGAACTTTCCAACAAATAGATAAATTTTCAACCATATAGATGAATCTTCTACAAAAAAATTAATTTTGAACAAAGTAGTTCAAATTTTAACCAAGTAGTTTAATTTTTGACCAAAAAGATGACTTTTTAACAAGATAGTTGCATTTTTAACAAAATAATCACTTAAAGGTAAATATAATTAAATTTTTAACCAAACGAGATAAACTTCGATCCACGAATATAATATTAGACATTTTAACCCAAAAAAAATTAACTTTTAACCGAAAATAATTGGGCTTTCTTATAGGGTTCTATTAATTCGCATTTAACAAAAAAAATTGAGAAAAAGGGGAAGTTTCTCTAAAACAGGAGGAAAAAAATTCCTTAAAAAAGGGTAAAATAAGGGCAGGGCCGTCTTTTGCAAAATTCGCAAACTTTGTTAAAATTTATATTCCATCTTTAGAAAACTACTGGCTTTCATTCACTAAATACATTTTTCGTAATGTTCTTCTTACTCTCACCCGATCACACGACAGTTTTAAAAGATTTTTTTGATGAAAGAGTTTGATTTTCTAATTTAAATTGTCAAATATTTGCAACGAAGAAAGTAAATAAGGAAATTGCGTAGATTATTTGTTTATTAGAACTTTATTAGAAGACCATTCATCAGGTTATCTCAACAACAAACAAACTAGGTAAGTAATATTAACCTATACGACCTACTTTAATTAAATTTATTTTATTCATCATTTTGTCTCCAGGCCAGGCTTATAGCGTTTGAAACAACAGCTAAACAATAGCTAATTATATTGATTTTTTCTTTTTCACCTATCTAAGTTCGTTACCAACCGCAGTTTATGGACGTCCCCTAAAAGGCATAGCAAATTTTGTGGCAGCGGTGGGATACAAATTTGGTGGCAGCGGTGGGATACAAATTTGGTGGCAGCGGTGGAATACAAATTGGGTGACAGCGGTGGGATGAGTCCGAACAACTTTCAATTAAAATACAGCATATTGATAATAAAATGAAGTACTCTTATAACTAGACCCTTACTATCATAACGTGCCGGGAAACTTACATTCCATCCTATAATAACATTAATAAGAGTCATATCAATTACGGTTATTTGCTTGTCGTCAACGCAGCGCATGAAATAATAATCATACCAGCAAGTGAGGTACATTTATCGGCAAAAAGTGGAGGATAAGTCTCAGCTAATTTCTCTACGGGTGGGTTGGTACTGGAGGCGTGAGAGAGAAGAATCTCAAGTCGATTCAAGTCTGAAAGTGCTTAAATCCGCCGCATAACATCACGGCGGCTCGTCCCGCCCCTAAGGTAATTACTATTTGTTGGATAGAATGCCAGTTGGACGTATCTCGTCATCAAAAAGTGGATTCTTCGAATTAGTCGAGGCAAATTAGTAAATTAGTAGAGTACTTTGAAAGGCACTCACCCTCAAACTTTAATTGCCCCCCCCCTCCCCGCGCCACTTACAATTAGAAGCCAGAAAAACAATTTTTCAACCTTATCGATTAATAAAAAAGGCTGGGCTTATTTTGAGTCGGATATTGACTGCAGAAAGAAATTATTATTATTATTATTATACCATTAAGCCATGACCCTTTCGGGGTAAATGTGACTCAATCGGTGAGGAAGGGAGTACTCTAAAAACAGGGGGAATAAGGAGATTTCCTCGAAAATAGGGGCATGCAATCTTTTAAATAAAAATAATATTGGTACTTATAATAAATTCAATTTCGAACGCATAGAGTTCATAACATTTTGAGTAAAAATATTGCATTTTCAACAAAACAAATAAATTTCAACCAAATTGATAAATTTTCAACCAAAAAGATGATTATTCTAAAAAACAATAGAATTTTAAATCCAAAAATATAAATTTTCAACAAAAAAGTTCATTTTTTAATAAAACAGTTTAATTTTCAATCAAAAAGGTGAATTTTCAACTAAAATTATGAAGCTTCAACCAAAAATATAAATTTTTAACAATATAGTCAGAATTATCAACAAATAGAGATTGATGTTCAAACAAGAGAATTGGCACCCGAATAGTTGAATTTTCTATCAAATTGTTCAAATTTTAAAACAAAAATACGAATATTCTAAAATACAGTTGAATTTTAAAAGCAAAAATATTAATGTTAAACCCAAAACAACGGACGATCTACAAAAAGAAAGAATTTTCTACAAAAAAAGTTAAATTTTCAACTAAATAGTAGAATTTTCTATCGAAATAGTTCAGTTTTCAAAACGGAAAGATAAATTTTCAACGAAAAAGGATGACCTTTTAACGAAATTGTTGATCTTTCAACAAAATAATGAAATTTTACACAAAATAGTTAAATTTTTAACCAAAAAAGGTACATTTTCTATTAAAAATAACGAATATGCTATTTACGAAGACGAATGTTTAACAAAACAGTTGAACTTTTAACAAAAAAGTTTAATTTGAAGCAAATAGTTGAATTTTCTGCCAAATTGTTAAATTTTCTGCCAAATTGTTAAATTTTCCAGACAAAAAGACAAATTTGATATAAAACAGTTCAATTTTTCACCCAAAAATATGAATTTTTAACAAAAAAATTAATTTGCACCCATCAGACGAAGTTCTAACCAAAATAGTGAAATTTTCAATTTTAAAATTCGAATTTTCAACAAAATAGTTGAGTCTTAAATTAAATTAGTTGAATTTCAAACAAAAAAATAAGAATTGTTTGCAAAACAATTAAATTTTTAACCTGAAGATATGAATGTTCGATTAGAAACCAATAAATATTTTAAAAATAAAAAACAATTAAATTCAACCAAAAAAGGCGAATTTTCGACAAAATAGTTGAATCCTCAAAAAAAAAACAGATTAATTTTCAAACCAAAAAGACGAAATTTTAATAAAATAGTTGAAACTTCAACCAATATAGATTAATTTGAAATGAAATAGTTCAATTTTTCACCAAAGAAATTAATTTTTAACTGAAATGACAAATCTTCAACTTCAACAACAAAAAAAATAGTTACATTTTCAACCAAAGGGATGAATCTTCAACAAAAATCATAAATCCTCAACTGAAATATGAATTTTTAACAAAATAATTCAACTTTTAACTAAGCAGTTGAATTTTTAATCGGAAAATGTGAATTTTCAACAAAAATGTTAATTTTCTACCCAATAGTTCAATTTTTAACCGAAATAGATGAATTTTCTACTCAAAAAATTCGTTTTCTACGAAAAATTTTCAACCAAACAGTTGCATTTTTAACAAACAAAAAAAGAATTTTCTATCAAAAGGGATGAAGTTTCTAAAAAAATGAAGAATTTTAAACCAAAAAAGATTTATTGGTCAAGAAAGAAAAAAAATCGACCAAATTGTTTAATTTTTAATCGAAACAGATTAATTTTTAACCAGTCAGTTGCATTTTTAAACAGAAAAGGTGAAATTTTTACAGAAAGACAGAAAGACCAAAAAGATTAAGTTTGAACAAAATAGTTGAATTTTTTATAATAAATAATATTTTAGTTGACAGAAAAAATTTTTATATAAATTGTTAAATGTTCAACCAAAGAAGATGAAAATTCAACCAAAAATATAATAGTAACAAAAAAATAGGAATTTTAATTCCTGTTTAATACTTTGAAAATATTTGCTCAGAAAAATTGAAATTTTGCTTAGAAATTTAATTGCCCACTGGGAACTTTTTCATTTTTGACTACACCTTGTAATTTATATTAAATTATATTAATGTTATTATTAACACTGATATCAAATTAATATTAATAAATATAAATACAGAGTCAAATGTTTAAATTTAATACTCAATACCATTTTTTTTTAATATTTTAAATTTTCCCGCCCTAATATTTGAAACTTTAGGAACATTAAACTTTTCCAAAGTTTCATGAAAATTTACAATCCTACCAGTTGCTTCCTTTCTGGATTGTAAAACCGAGAGAGAAAGTTACAGACGATTGGTTGTGTACTATAAATAAAAGAGTTGGTCTCCTGACTCTCCTGAGAGTCGGTCAACCGGTTAAGGGACTCGAAGAATTAATATTCATGTATAGGAATGACTGGGAGTAATTTCACTGAATTATTGTGTGTGGGAATTTCTTAATTAACGGGAAAAATTCTTCCTTTTAAATTAAGTAAGCTCTATCCCACCGCTGTCACCTTTAATGGGGGAACTTGGTTTAGGACGTTTAATCAGGTGTTTTTTGTGCATTTTTGATCAATAAAGTATTTTTATGTCTTGCGAAGGTTTAAATAAATTTTAAATAAATACTGAACAAATTGGGTTCAATTTTTTTTTGTTAAAAATCATAAATTTAGGTGGTAAAACTTTTAGGAAAGCATTGTTTTTTTTATTGACGCCCTAGCATTCTTACCTGTTTTTAAAATAAGAACTAAGGATTTTTAGGTAAATTTTTTTTTTAACTTAATTATACAAATATACAAATAATTTTTTGGCTTTTATTTGAGTCTTAGCACTATTTGTTATTTAAAAAAATGAATTGAATAAGCATACCAATGTATGCTACTTTAAAAGTCATGATAGGATACCTTTTCAAATCTACTTGAAAATAAAATAAGCCTAACTGTATAAAATTTAAACAATAGAATAATTTAAGAAAATATTCACTTGTAATACAGCACTGATTATATATGATTTAAAAAAAGTTTCAGGAACTTCAGTCACGCAAAGTTAGCTAGCAGGAAAATATCATTTTGTCTGGTTCGTGTTTCCGTTAATTCCGTATAATAAGTGACAGCAACTAGTAAACAATGATGACTAAATACACAACAAAGATTTTGAATTTATCAATAGAAACTAGTCGCTACTAAATTATTTAAAAATTTAAATGTTAGTAAGCTCCGTGATCAATTTTATTCATAAATATTTTATGTCTGAAAATATTTTCGTTTTTCTGAATTAAATAAATTTGCGACTAAATAGTTGAATTTTCAAGCCAAAAAGTCACATTATTTGAAAAATATTTCAATTATTAACCTGAGAAGTTGAATTTTCAACAAAAAAGATAATACTAGTTTTATGTTTTGTGGCTCTGGGGAAACAGAAACCTAGTATTAGTACTGAGGGTCCAAAAATGCCCCCAAAAAAATTATTATTTCAAACGAAGAATGGTGAATTTTCAACCAAATAGTTAAATTGAAAAGGAACAATTTTCAAGCAAAAAGACGAATTTTTTAGAAAGCAGTTAAATTATTGGCCTGAAAAGTTGAATGTTAAACAAAACCGTCGTTTTCAACCAAGAAGGAGGAATTTTCAACAAAATAGACAAATTTTTAACCAAATAGTGGAATTTTTAAGCAAAAAGGCTAATTTTATAGAAGACAGTTGAATTTTTATCAAAAAAGTTCATTTTCAACCATAAAAAATTAATTTTCAATAAAAAAAAGACTTTTTCATCAAAAAAATATGAATTTTCAACAAATAAATCGTATTCAACCAAGAAAAATGAATTTCTAACCAAATAGTTGAATTTTCCAGCAAAAGGATAAATTATTTGAAAGACAGTTGAATTATAAACCTGAAAAGTCGAATTTTCAATAAAAAAAATCATTTTCAACGAAGAAAGATGAATTATCAACTAAATAGTTAAATTGAAAGAAATAAGAATTTTCAAACATAAAGATGATTTTTTGACAAAACAGTTGAATTATCGGCCTGAAAAGTTGATTGTTTAACAAAAATGGTTATTTTTAACCAAGAAGGTTGAATTTTAAAAGAAATTGTTGAACTTTCAATCAAAAGAGTCGAATTTTCAACAAAATAGGTGCATTTTAACCCAAATAGTTGAAGTTTGATGTAAAATTACGAATTTTATAGAAAATAATGTAATTTTTATCAAAAAAGTTAATTTTCTATAAAGAAAGATGCATTTTCAACAAATAGATCGTATTCAACCAAGAATGAGGAATTTTTAACTAAATAGTGGAATTTTTAAACAAAAGGACGAATCATTTCAAAGACAGTTGAATTATCAACCTGAAAAGTTAAATTTTCAACCAAAAAGATAATTTTCAATTAAATAGTTAGTAAAAAAAAAAAATTAAATCAAAAAGACAAATTTTTTAGAAGATAGTTTTATTATTAGTCTGAAAAGTTGAATTTTTAACAAACAGGCCGTTTAAACCAAGAAGGATGATTTTTTAACAAAATACTTGAATTTTCAAACAAAAAGATCAATTTTCAACTAAAATGATGAATTTCGAACAGACAAAAATAAATTTTCAAGAAAGTAGTTCAACTTTCAGCGAATTAGTTGAACTTTCAACTTAAAAAGAGGAATTCTCAAAAATTAGTTTTTTTTTTAAATCAACAACAATTAAATTCAACCATAAAATAAGAATTTTCAACAAAATAGTTGAATCCTCGAACAAAACAGATTAATTTTCAAACAAAAAAAAAATGAAATTTCAATAAACAATATTGAGCCTTCAACCAAAATAGATTAACTTTTTAAAAAATAGTTAAATTTTCAACCAAAGAGATGAATTTTAAACTAAAAAATTTTCTATCCAGATTTACGAATTTTCACCAAAATGGTTGATTTTTTAACAAATGGATCGTTTTTAACCAAAAAAGATAAATTTTCATAAAAATAGATGACTTTTTTAGAAGAAAGTTCAATTTTCAATAAAAAATTTAATTTTCAATCCAAAGACGAAATTTTAACATATTAATTAAATTTTTGAACAAAATAGTCGATTTTTTAACCAAAAAGATCAATTTTCAACTAAAATGATGAATTTCGAACAGAAAAAATTAATTTTTAACAAAGCAGTTCAACTTTCAGCCAAGTAGTTAAACTTTCAACCATAAAAGAGGAATTCTCAACGAAAAATAAAATAGTTGATATTTAAACCAAAAATTAGTTGTTTAAAAAAAATCAAAAACAGTTAAATTCAACTAAAAAATAAGAATTTTCAACAAAATAGTTGAATCCTCAAACAAAACAGAATTATTTTCAAACCAAAAAGATGAAATTTCAATAAAATAATTGAGCCTTCAAACAAAATAGATTAACTTTTTAAAAAATATTTAAAGTTTCAACCAAAGAGATGAATTTTAAACTACAAAAGATTACTTTTTTAGCATAAAAGATTAATTTTCAATCCATAGGGACGAATTTTTTATCCAAGAAGACGAATTTTCTTTCCAGATGGACGAATGTACAACAAAACAGTTGAATTTTTTAACTGAATTTTTAACAAATGGATCGTTTTTAACCAAAAAAGATTAATCTTTAATCAAATAGTTGAGTTTTCAAAAAAATGTACCCAAATAGATGGACTTTCAATCAAAAAAGATACATTTTCAGAGAGAGTTAAATTTTCAATAAAAAAGTTAATTTTCAATCTAAAGAAGACGAAAGCTTAACATAATAATTAAAATTTCAACTAAATAGTCGATTTTTTAACCAAAAAGAAGGAAGTTTCAACCAAAAATAGTTGGATTTTCTCATTGGGTTCTATTGAAAGAGGAACTCCGTTAAAAAGGGGAAAAGGGGAATAGAGGAAAGAGTGTAAAGACTGTAATTAAATTTGAAGTTAATTGATTTTAAACATTTTCGACTTCAAAATTTCCAATTTTCAGTTTGAAAAAAATTAAAAATTTGAATACAGATTCACGAAATTATAAATTTTTAAAATTCAAACCCAATTAATTAAAAATCTTTCGAGCATAAATCTTTAATGAGAAATTATTCAATTTGTAATGTTCTCAATTAAAATGGTCTATTTTTTTCTAGTCATGAATTTTAATTTTAAAAGTTCTATTGTGTCTAAAATGAATCCTAGGTATAGCGAACTTCTGAAGAAAAAAACCGGAAAATGTCGTATTTAAAACAAAAAGTCGAAGAAGTCGCGAATAATAAATATCCACGGAATCGTATTATTATTCAGACTCTAATAAGAAAACTCTTTGCGCTTTATGAATCTTAAACACGATATTTTAATTTTAAATCCGAGATATTGAAGACGTAGCTTTGCAATTGAATCGACCGGGGTCGTCAATATTCGATTTTTATTTTCATCCGAGCTTTTCATCCGAGAGCTTTTCATCCGAGAAAGAAACTGATGCTTCGATTATCTCACGGATTATAGGAAAAGTTTTTCTGATAACTTCGCCCACGCCAGGAAGTGATGAAGACATGGGTTATTTCCCATTCCCATGAAAAATTATGGCACAATGGTGAATCCTCAATATTCATTGTCCCCTGTTATAGTCCTTTAAGCAAGGGGATTTGACCTAACATTATGCGTCAATCATGACGAGTTTAATATTGTTCTGGGATAACTCACACATTGTTCCTTTTGTTTGATGGCGATTGTTTAAGCTCCGGAGGACAATGTGACTTTTGAAGTTTAGAACCGTGATATGACTTTTGGTCTGAAGCCAAGTCAACGGGGGTGCTTTCAATCACATAAACTTTTGGTGTTGGGTATGTTGTTGAAGTTAAATTCGAATTTTTGATTTTTAATAAATTCCAGGGCTTATTTATGACACTATTGGCACTTTTTTTTAGCGATGACACTATTCAGACCTCGAAAAAATTTAAGAAAATAGTGTCAAAATAGTGTTGTACAACTTTTTAAGTATTAAACTTATGTGCAGTGAAAAATCAAAAAGTGTGCAATGAAAAATTAACCTTTTTCTTAAACAAAATTTTCAGTTTTCTAACATGATATCTTAAAAAATGGGAAATAGGGTAATTTTCTCACAAAAAAGGGGACAATAGGGAAAGATTAAACATTTATTTTTCATGTCGAAAAGAAAAAACAACCTCTTTATAAGAAATGTTATATTTTAAAAAAATTGTGAATGATTTCTGCAATTCAAGAATTTATTTTTAAAAATTATATATACTTAGGTCGTTGGAAATCCATTCACAGTCATATAAAATAGTCCGAACAAAAATTAGTTAAATACACAATTTTAATATATGTTTAACAGCGTTCCCATAAATATTTCTTTCCAAGATTTGTCATTTCTTCCTTACTATAATTAATACTTTCAATGTAAATTTAAAACTACACTCTTCAGTTAATATTTTCTGTTCTCTTTTTTAAATTTACAATTTACAATTTTTTAAATTCAAAAATAAATTTTGCCTTAACATGTTTTTTGGATTGATTCCAACCTGAAATTTCTTCAGTATGAACCAAAAAAACATGTTTTTATTTTGAATTAGTTGGAAACATTTTTTTCTTGGTCTTTATAAAGTTCCAAAATTGAAAAAAAATGAAATCACAAATATCCTAAATCACGACAAAAGTTTTTTCCGAAAAAGCAAATTGATAAAATTTTTCATTGGTTCAAGCTGAATAAATTTCAGGTTCGACATGTTCAACTTTTTTTTTAAATGTGTAGCAAAAAATATATGTTAAAATTTCGTAATTTTTTATTATTGTTTACTAGTAAACGCTGCAAATATAACAAATTCGACATCATTTTTTAAGCAATAGGTAAAATTCATGAATAATTTATTTAAGTGCTATAATTGCTTTAATTATTATTCAATAATGGGTACGCTTACTAATTTCAGAGAAATTTCCGCGTAATTCAAATATTGTATTTTCAAATATCGTATATTTAAAGAGGAAAGGGGAAAAGGGGAAGTTTTTAGAAAATAGGGGAAAAGGGGAATTTTAAGAAAAAAGGGGAAACTAAGAAAAAAATGTTGAAAATTAATTTCAATATTTATTTAAAATGTTATTCTTTACTCTATAAATGATTTCCCTCTTTTTTTCGTTTTTTCAGTTAAATGGGAATTGAATTAATGGAACACAATAAGACAATCCAATTTTTTGTTGAAAATTTATTCTTTTCGGTTGAAAAGTCTACTATTAAATTTTTTGTTATCAATTCATATTTTTAGGTTAAAAATGTTACTTTTTGGTTCAAACTTAAAGTATTTTGTTGAAAATTCAACAATTTTGTAAAAAATTCATACTTCTTGGTTGCAAATTTAACTATTTTGTTGAAAAATTGTCTTTTTGTCCTTGTAATGCAATAATTTGGATGAAATTTTTTTTCTTTCTTGACTAACAAATTTGTTGTTGTTGAAAATTCAACTATTTTATTGAAAAATCATACTTCTTGGTTGAAAATTCAACTGTTTGGTTGAAAAGTCATCAATTTCATAATTTTTTTTCTTTCTTGAATAAAATATTTTTTTTATAGAAAATTTCACTGTTTTATTGAAACTTCATCTTTTTGGTTCAAAATACAACTATTTAGTTGAATATAAGAATGATTTAGACGAGGATTCAAGTATTTCGTTGAAAATTCGTGTTTGTTCGTTAAATCCAACTGTTTTTTATTTTTAATTAAAACCATTATTATTTAAATAACAGAAAAAAGTAAACTATTTTGTTGAAAATTCAACTGATTAATTGAAAATCCATCTTCTCGGTTCGAAAATTCAAATTTTTTGTAAAAGAATTTGTCGTTTGGCTTGAAAATTCAACAATTTGGTAAAAAATTGAACTATATCGTACAAAATTAAACTGTTTTGTTGAAAATTCGTTTTTTAAATTGAAAATTATTTCTCTTTAATGAAACCTTAACTACTTCATTTTTTGTTAAAAATTGATTTTTTAGTTTAAAAATGCAACGTTTTAGTTACAAAATTTCAAAAACGAAAAAAATATAAACTAAAAATTAATCCAATAAAATTTAAACAGCATCACATCCACTGTTCAAACTATTTAGTTGGAAATTTATGCAATTTATTGAAATTTTGTTTTTTATAAGAAAATTAATCTTTCTGGTTGAAAGTTCAACTAATTGGTTAAAAATGTATGTATTTTGTGGAAAATTCATCTTTTTTGACAGAAAAGCTTCTTGGTTGAAAATTCAACTATTTGGTTGAGAATTCAAGTAAAAAATTTAGTTGGCAAAAATTACGCAAGATGAGGGGGGGGGGGGTGTAAAAACTCACAGAACCTAAAGTGGCCTAAAGTGGTTCAAATTTTCAGAATTTAATTTAAAAGGATTTAAAAAAATGTCAAGAGATGCCCATGCGCCGTCTACCTGGTTGCTCTACCCCCACTACCGAACTTCTCCTCACGAAGCTGAGGAAATAAAATACGAAACATACAAACTTTAAATTTACAATTAGTAAATTGGAAAATGAATTGCAAATTTTTTTATGTTTTGTATTTTATTCCTTATCAAGTACAAACGATCCCAGCTGGCGACGCCAGCAGTCTTGCGATCCTTCATTCGCGTGAGGGGAAATTGGGTGGTGGGGTAAAGCAAACAGGTAGACGGCGCAAAAGGGCATCGCCCGAAAGTAGGCACTGACGGGCTTATTTTCTTTACTGACGACCGCCGATCCTTTATTTCGTTTCAAAAATGTTTTGGAACCTTGGAAAGCTTTATTGCAATTTAATTTCTGGTGAGGCATAATTTAAACTCGAATACAAAAGACCATTCGCACCTTACTCTTCCTTTCTTCCGGAACTTCTTTTCTCCTGTTTATATGTCCTTTGAAATATCGTGTTTTCTGGCGTAACCCCCAAAAGGAAGCGAGCGAACTCTCATTGCATTTTAGTAAAATGGTGAAATCCCATGGGATATCCCACCTACCTGAGTCAGCTCATCAAAAAGGTACTAACAGGCAAGTTATAGTCTGTAGACCTGCTTATGGTCTCAGGACTTAGGCCTTGGGGACGGGCTACAGTTTGTTAGAATCTAGATTCTAGATGGAACGAGCAAAGTTAGGTACCCCATTAGACTCGACCAGACGATGCCGTGGACACCCCTAAAATTCCTGACTCGAGAAGCCTCAGCTGTTTGCCAATGGAAGCCATAGGATCGGGCTTTACTTTACTTTTCCAAGTTCACCCACCCACACACATACACACACCCACAGACACACACACATGCTTTCAGGGTGGTCGCAAAACTTCATTTTCAAATTTCCCTGACTTTTCCCTGAATTGTCCGGGACCAATTTTTCATTTTTCTTGACCATTAATATCCAAGGAGCAGCATTTTAATCTTGTAACATTCTTAACAGAAAATCTTTTAGAAAAGGAACAAAATAATTTTGGATTAAAATTTTTTTAATTTTAGACAAAAAATATGACTTTTGAATGAAATAGTTAAATTTTAAACAATATAATTAAATTTTCAACTTTCGAAGATGAAGTCTCAATCAAATGGTCGAATTTTCAAACAAAAATTATTAAACTTCAACCAACAAAAGTTGCATTTTCAACATAAAAAGCTAAATTTTTGAAAAAACAAAATGACTTTTTAACAAAATACTAGAATTTTCAACAAAATAATTAAATTTTCAACAAATTAGTGGAATTTGTAACCAAATGTTTGAATTTTCTATCTACAAAGATGAATTTTCTACCAAATGGTAGAACTTCAAAACCATAAAGATGAATTTTTTAAAAGACAGTAGAATTTTCAACCCGAAAATTTGAATTTTTAATGAAAAAGGCAATAGTTAATATTTCAATTAAAAAATTTAACAAAATAGTTTAATTTTCAACAAAATAATTACATTTTCAACAAAATAGTGGAATTTTCAAGAAAAAAGTAATAGTTGATATTTCAGCCAACAAAAGTGAAATTTTTACCAAAATATATGATTTTTAAAAATCAAAAAGACGAATTTTCACCTGAAAAGATTAATTTTCTTAAAAAAAAAAATGAATTTTTTAAAAAATACCTGAATTTTCAAGAAAATTATTTTATTTTCAAACCAAAGAGATGAACCTTCAACTAAAAACAAACAAAAATTTTTAACAAATTATTTTAACTTTTACCCAAGTAGATGAATTTTCAATTGAAAAAGATCAATTTTAAAGAAAATAGTTTAAGTTTTAATTGATGAAAAATGAATATTCAACCAAAAAATATTTTTTTAACATAATGGTTCAACCTTCAACCAATTAGTTCAATTTTTAATCAAAAAATATTTTAATTAAAATAAAAATAATAAATAAATTAGAACAAAATTCTGCAAAATAGATTAATCTTCAACAAAAAAGATTATTTTTCTACCGTGAAAGATTAATTTTTAATCGAAAAGGACGAAATTGCAATCCGAAAGAACGAATTTTCAACAAAACATTTGAATTTTCGAGAAAAAAGATAATTTTTAAACAAAATACTGATATTTATTTCAACAAAATAGTTGAGTGTTTAACCAAATGCTTGAATTTAAAACAAAACAAAATTAATTCTTATACAAAGAATTGCATGTACAATCAAATAGTTGAACTTAAAACCCGAGAAGATGAATTTTTCAGAAGACAGTTGAATTTTCAACCCGAAAAGTTGAATTTTCAACGAAAAATGTAATTTTTGATATTACAAAATACTTGAATCTGAATAAAGATATAATTGAATTTTCAACATTAAATTGACAAGTGAAATTTTTAGTGAAAAGAATAAATTTCAACGAAAGAAACGGATTTTTCCACAAAATAGTCAAATTTTCAAAACAAAGAGATAAAATTTCAACTAAAAAATAAATTTTTAACCAATTATTTTAACTTTTATGCAAATAGTTGAATTTTCAATAAAAAAAGATTAATTTTCAAGAAAATAGTGGAACTTTCAACCAAAGATATGAATTTTCAAATAAAATTATGAATCGCCGTAATAGTTGAAATTTCAGTTTAAGAATTAATTTTCAACTATCTGACAAAAGAACGATTTTTCAACCAAAGAGATGAATTTTCAACTAAAATGATGAATTTAAAAATCAAAAGGACGAAGTTTCAACCACGAAAATTAATTTTCTACCATCAAAGACATTTTTTTTACAAAATACTTGAATCTGAATAAAAATATAGTTGAATTTTCAAAATTAAATTGACAAGTGAAATTTTTAGTGAAAAGAATAAATTTCAACGAAAGAAACGGATTTTTCCACAAAATAGTCA